>JAMWEH010001464.1:0-43580 GCA_024721245.1 Mitragyna speciosa
GCAGAGTGTTTTCATGTCGACTTATCGGACAAAAATTGCAGATCAATGCAGGTTGATCACTATTACCTGGTGCAAAAATTTGCTGCTCCATGGCCTTTCTGTTTCAGTAGAAGGGCCTGAAGGAGAAAGCCAATATACATGTAAAGTTGAGCTGAAGCCATGGTACTTTTGGAGAAAACAAGGATCAAAACGCTTTGTTGTTGAAGGTAAGCCTGTTGACATATTTTGGGATCTCAAGGCTGCAAAGTTTAATGGTAAGACAGAGCCAAGCTCTGAGTACTATGTTGCAGTAGTTTATGATGAAGAAGTTGTGTTACTGATTGGTGATTTGAAGAAGGATGCTTACAGGAAGACTGGTTGCAGACCAGCTCTTATTGATCCCATTTTAGTATCAAGGAAAGAACACATATTTGGTAAGAAGAAATTCATAACTAGAGTTAAGTTCCATGAGAAAGGCAGGTTACATGAGATCACAATTGAGTGCAAAAACATCAGTGGAAACAACAGTAACGGAAATACTCCAACTGGGGTTGATCCAGAGATGGAGATAAGGATAGATGGGCATTTAGTTATTCATGTAAAGCATCTGCAGTGGAAATTCAGGGGCAATGAATCAATTAATGTGAATAAGATGAGAGTAGAAGTGTATTGGGATGTTCACGGTTGGCTATTCTGTCCTGGTTTACGGCATGCATTATTTATTTTCAAACCAAATTTGTTATCATCATCTCCTTCATTAGTGCCTCCGTCAGCTTCTCCATCATTATCATCATCCTTGACATCAACACCAATGTCTTCACAGACAGGGAGTTCATGTTCATTAGAGGGGTTTAATGGAAGTTGTTCATCTGAATTTTGTCTGTTTCTCTATGCTTGGAAGGTGGAATAAGAGAGTTACATTACTCCAATACTAGTTAATTACACCATGATCATCATCCAGGCCAAGGAACAATTGGACAGTGAGATGAGATTCAAGTCAAGAGGGCCAGTGTGGAATGTGGTGAAGAAGAAGATTGGATTGAGAAAGAATAGGCAAGCACATGGTCTAAAAATGGGGTCCAAGGAGGGGTTTGGAAGTTAGTTAACAGCTGGAATTGAACAAGTGGCTTAATTGAAAGGACAGGTTGGGTAACATACATGCCCAATAATTCCCCATCTAGAGGCATCTCCATGTTGTTTTCCTACAGCCAACTTGATCTGATCTTGATAAGTGAGCACTTAAATTTGATATTTGTGATTTTTTAATACTATCTACAGCAACAGTTTATAGTATTGTCATACTTCACTGTCTATTACCTGCATTTCGCCACGCAATTTGTAATGTTCTGTGATGCACATTTTGGAGCCTTTTGTAATTTGTACGACATAACAACTAGAACAGCTTGTATACATATACACCCAAAGAAAGTAAAAAGACCAAAAAAAAAAAAAAAAAAGGAAAAGTAGAAAAAAAAATTGTGCTGATGTATACCAATTCCTAAGCTTTCCCATCTAATATTCTCCTTCAGACTAAATTGGATGTTATGTTTGAACTTTCCATGGAGATAAAATCTTTTGATATTTATGGTACCAAATCAACTTCCCATAATAAGATAGCGACATAAATTAACTTCAAGGTTCTTTGGATCAAGAGTTTTCAAGATTGTTGCATTCCCTTTCTGGCCTTAAGCTTTTATTTTTTAGGATAACATACCAACTGAGAACTCGTTCAGAGAACAAGAGTACACAGAATGGATCCTAGATTTTATCCTCCCAATATATTTTCTAGCATGACCATATGTTTCATCTGACGCAAATTATTTGCCTCAGTAAAAAAATCTCGCTAAAAAGAACTATATGTCCCATTTGACTATGATCAATACTGACTGCATACTTAATATAACATTTGATTGCTAAACAAGATAAACAGCAAATTGAAGAGTTCTTCTCCTTAACAGTTTTAATAAAATACTTAAATTCAACCTCTGAAGATACCAATGATAAATTTCTTTTGAAAATACTCCAGTGTTTGGTTACTCCATAGGTAATCAAACATATCGATCGTTTTCCAGGAAAGCAAATACCATAAATTTTCCACCAGGGAAGATAAAGTACTGTAAGTTCTCATTTACAAGGTTCTTGGTTCAGCTTATGGCTAAATAAGGGACAGAACACCTGTTGGTGAAAAACTTCAAGATAAAGGTTAATGAATTGGACTGTTTGTTATTTAATTATTCTGCATGTTTGATGATAATTCTCTATAAAATTCCTTGCACAGAGAGTCAAACAAATTAATCTCTAATCTCCATGTATCAGCATTTGGCTTGATGCTTTACAAACCTCGCAAGTATTCAGTATACATAAATAATTAACAAATGAATTTCATTTATCAACTGTGATTGAAGGACTGAACAACTTGGGCACCTCAGTATTATTTTTTAGTGACAATAATTATCGAGTAGAAAAAGTTCTACCATATATTCATAAAACCTCACAAAGTTCCAAAAAAATATTCCTCACCAGCTTCACAGAGAACCTGCTGAAGTAAAATTTTTAACACCATATCGCAGGAACGATCAATTATGTTACAATATCTATATTTTTGTTTTCATTTGGAGCGAAATCCGAACCACTTTGCCAAGAAGAAAGTACTCTTTCCACGAGGGGAATCAGCTGCTTTAGCTGATGTTGCTGCAGGAGATTTTGTAGGTGTTCGTGCTGGTTTACCTGCAAGAAAAGAATGGTAATAACCAGTCAACTCGTTGAGCTTATAAATGATGAAAGAACATGAATTTCTTGAATGCAAAAATTGAATTTCTCAATTTTAGACACAAATGAAACAATTAAAAACCTCTAGTGTTTCAAAGAAAATGAGATATAGACGAACATAGACTCTTTCAGGGTACAGAAAATGCGTTATAGATTATCACTTTTAGCTGGCATACCAGGTTCGCAATGGAGGTTGAGAAAAAATAATTTTTTTTGCAAAAAATCACGAAATAGTTTCCTTTCAATGGAGCATATTTTCTGTGGTTTACCTACAAATATGTTTCAGGATTTAAGAGAGGAAAGAACACTACATTTTAAAGGAGGTCCTGTGAAGTGGATTCAATCTTTACAATCCAGTTGTCATTTGCTTTTAGATTTGGACAGACACGGGGAACATAAATTTTTATCCTTCATAAAGCCTGTATTTTACCTCTACTTATCAATAATTTTCTCATTGACAAGATATTGCCCAAACACTCCCCCTTCTTTCCCCCCCAACGTACCCCACACGAGAACACCAAGGGGGCTTAGAGCATTGTCCGCGACACTACATCTTTGAAAGCAATAAACTAGGATACGCAATTTGCTTTGGAGCTCAAAGAACAGCAATCAACTTTTGGAGATAGATTATTGACTTTGCTAGAAAACAGACATTATTTTTGTCAACAGTAGACTGTAACTAAGGAGTCAATGGCACTGAAACTACTGTTTACAGTTCATGACACTGATTTTCTTTTGGCTTATCACCATCCGCAATCTCAAATTTCTAAAAGTTCTTTGCTAAAGTTTCTTTTAGATTTAAATTGATTGACAAAGGGTAACTTATTAAAAACTGTCCTTGACTAAGCATTTATAATACCTTGCATACATGCACAAGTTGCCAACTTAATCCCAACTAAGCTTGAGCATAATATCATGTAAACCTTAATTAAAAAATAAGTAGGTACCTGTCTTTGGTGAGACCGTGTTTGCTTTATTATTTTTCTGGTCCTTAAGACTTCTATCTTTGTTCGGTTCTGCCCCTTCTTGATCAGAGTTTTTATCAGAAACCTGATGTTCTGGTGTTGGTCCCTTGCTACTGTTACCTATGGTCATCAGCGACAAGAATAGATTGAAATGACATCACTATTTCAGGTGAGAGCAAATGATTGTATGTCTTCATAATATATAATTTTGGGAGCAATAATAGCACAAGCATAATTTACAATACCACGTCCATCGGAAGAACAGAATTGCAATGTTGTTACACCTCCTGATGGTGGTGAGAAAGAGTACAAGCAAACACAGAAAACAAGAGACATTTATAACAACATCATGATAACACTTCTTATCATTCTACCATCTTACTTGTGAGAACCAAATGAAGTGTGCCACTGAATAATACTATATTTCACCCAAAAAAAAAAAAAAGGGTTCAGGCCTGAAAACATTACAAAATATGCAGTTTTGATGAAGGAAACGACACATTTGGAATTAAAGCCAGTTGTGATATATTAAAAGAACAAAAATGAGTAGGAAGGACTCTGTAGACATCCATGATAGCAAGAGCTGAATAACTCACTTTCACTAGAAGGCTTGCCATAATTTTTCTGCAAAACTTCAGAAAAAGTATCATGTCTTTGGTCTTGCATCACTGAAAGGAAAATCATCAAGGTGGATACTTCAATTACTTTCACCTTGAAAAATTTTTCTTAGTGGTCAGAAAGAAAAAGAACATACATTGATCAAAAAGCGTATTTCTATTAGTGGGGTCACAGCCAACCAAGAGCAGTTGTATTGCCTCTGAATCTCTAGTCATAGACACCTTCATTGATGCATCCAAGTTTTGTGTGTCTAATAAAATACCTGCAAGCTAGTATATAGATGCACATGAATTTTCATTCTCAGGAAAAAGAGAACGGCATCTGCCTAAAAGAATTAGGAGGCAGCAGAAGGATGCTCCGCCCAATGCAAAGACTAGTTAACTTCAAAACATGAAGAAATATTGTATATTTTGTACCAGCAGTTTCTTCAACATGGGGGTTTGGAGAAGATCATAGGCATCCTCACAATAGTTGTCCGTAAGAATGGTGCATCCAGATCCAACCTAATGATGAAACCAAAACAAACAATATATCATGAAGAGAAGACAATAATTTCAGTTGCTTTCAAATAGAAATCTAGTCGTTCAGATTTAAGTTTAATTGAAGATGCATTTTAACCTCGCCATTTGTTCTGAGGATGTCTTGTCCAACGACGAGGATGCTCAACTTCTTAGTCATTATCAAAGTTTCCAAATCCACCTGACGTCAATTTGGAGTAATAAAATGCGATAAATCAAATTCCAATAGAAGTTCAAAAGTCTGAGGTTTCTGATGCAAATCTTTTAATGAATTATTTCGTTAGAATGCACCTAGAAATGTTCCGTCGCTTTTATTAACTATATTATCCTTCCCTATCTCAAATTATACAATGCCAGATCCCCAATAATTTAAGAATACTACAACGACTACTATATTGTGATCAGTCAAAATGATTGAGCAAGAAAACAATCTAGTAGATTAAATGGACTTTTACGTCTGATTATACTTTCAGGATAGTGTGGGAACATCTATGTCTCACCGGTATGCTACTCAATTCATTTCATTTTTAAATGAACTTTTACAACAGACGAATAGCATCCACAACAGGAATTACTGAGGAAACAAAAATCAGGTACTACCTCATCAGAGAAAAGCAAAGCAGAAGCATCAACACCAACATGGTGGAAAAGCCAAGCAGCCTGCCTCTGCTTCCATATTTTCCCTCTTTTCATATTCATCACAGGCACCACCAACTCACCACCATTCTCTTCTCTCCCTCTTCTGTCCTTATCAGCTCTCATTCTATTCTCCAGCAACCATGCATAGCATATCGCTGCCACCATTGAACTAGTGCCTACCTCATGACAAATAAACAGTCATCAGCAGTCAATAAATAGAAAATTCGAGCAAAATTTTCAGTTCTGACAAATATGCACATTTTCTTTTTCAATAGGCTACAAAAATCAAAGGAAAAACAAAACCACCGAAATGCCTCTTAGGATGTCTAAGTGCATACTTTTTGTGGGACGAGACTTCGAATTCAAAAAAGTTCTCGAAATAAGAAATTCGTTGATATATATCATGCATGATAATTGACTTTCATTAAGATACACCACAACTAAATAGAGGCCCCAATTTTATTGTTTAGCTGTGTGTGCCTTAGAAGTTAGGCGTTACGTATCATGCATGACACATATTCTATATCTTTTTATGTCGAAACAGAAAAACATCATGCAAAACAAAGTAATCTAAGTAAAAATGAAACTAGAATGGAAAACTCAACTGTTTGTATGTCCAGAGAGCACAATCTTGGCCTTCCTGTTAACCTCTCCACTCATGATTTTCTCCATTTTAGCCCTCTGCTCTTTCAAGAATCCATTAAGTTCCTGATTCCTCGAATCTTCCGTTTGGAGCTGCTCAATCAAATTATCCCTGGGCAAAGGTCTGTCATTGCTGAATGTTGACACTGATCTTCTATGTGCTGATTCCACCAAGTTCCTCAGGGGGGATAGGATCGAAGTCTCCGGCATCGAGCAGGTAGACGATGAAATAGATCTCCGGTGTGCAGACTCAACAAGGTGTTTAGGCGGAGAAAGCAATTGATTATCCAAAAGGGTTGCTGAATTAGGCGATGAAGTATTTTGGGGGGCGGGATTTTTGAAAGTTCGTTTGGACAAAGGCTTGTTAGTTGAAGGAGGTGGAATCAGGTGTGGCTGAGATGCATCAATATTTTGTTGGAACCGGGATTTTCGGATTGGAAGCGGTGGGGCAGCTGGATTGTTGATTGATTTTGGTGGTGTGGGGTCTGATATAACAGTGTGGTTAGGATTGATGGTGGAGTTATTTTGGGGTTTGAGGATGTTGGAGAGCCATTTCTGGACTGCTGAAGCAGGGGATTCCTCTTCTGATGGAGGGTCAAGAATGACTTGGGATTTGTTGCTATTGTGTTTGGCTGATTTTGACAGAATTTCTCCGCTGACGCCTTCCAATGCTCTGTGTCTGAATTTCAGATTGGATGAGTGAGTTATCATTATTCATCAGATGATGCATTTCAAAAAAAGGGCATGTCAATCTTGCTCTTTTAGACCTTTTGTTGTTAAGGAGGTTTATAGTATAGTGCCACGAATAAAGTTTTTACTAATAAATCTCGAGTGGTTAAAAGTTAATCTCATATATACTTAACTTTGGTATTATAGAAATTTTCATGTTTCTGATATGCTACAATTTATGTATTTCAATTTTAACAAATTAGATTGTTTCCGTTCCTTAATTTGCACAATTATCAAGTAACAACTGTCCTCAAATGTCAAATTTCTGAGATATAAAGGGATCGAATTTGTCTAATAAATTATAGAGACTAACTGAAAACCAAACGTAATGGTACGTTACCTATTTCCACATGAAAAAAGAGGTAGTAATTAAATTTCTTAGTAAAGAAAAGCGCAAAGCCTTCAAAAAGAATGACCGCAAGAATATTGCTAATTCAGTCCATTTCTTGAATTTGACGAGGAAAATTTACTAGTCATGACATTTTACCTCCTAGCAGATCTCGAGAGTGGATTTCTTTTATCAAGATTTGTTGTTGTTGATTGAGATATTGAAAACCGGGGGGAGATAGCAAGCCTGGAGGGAGACTCGCACCTAGCTGGAGATTGAGCAACCCCCCTCTTAGCTTCCTCGAGCCATTCCTGAGTAGACCTACTACTAACACTTCTTCTGCTGGAATCAAAACTGTCTGCATCCTCATTCAAACCTTCAGCACCCGTCAAATTGTACGCTTTTTTATCTGTGTTAGCCGTCCCATAGAACATATCATTCATGAAATCAGTCAGGTCAGGGACATTTTCATTTCGGTTACGCCTATTCTCCAGTACTTGCTTTTGCAGACTTACAGATCCTCTGCTATTGTTCAAGAAATTTTGGTTGAATCTTCTTTCCATTTCTTCCCAGTTATTCGATCAGCCAAAATTCGCGGTCCTCGCACCTACCACCTAGCACATCACTCACATTGATATCCTGTGAATGAAAGGATTGAGGTACACTTGACTATAGGAAGGTGCTTAATGAGTTCTTGGCTGAAAGAGCAAGGTAAAATAATTCATATTAGTTTTGGAGGCATTGATAAAATTAACAGTTGCATAGAAGCATTGTTAAATTTGGCCGGCACAAAATTTGTGTCTTTTCTATGTGTAATTACTTGATTCGGCCTTTGTTTGGGATAGCATTGTCGTTGAATGCCAATTCTAAGTAGGATGAGTGCAAATTGTAGTACACTTTAGGCTTCTTCTCAATAACTTCTGATTTTATAAAACTGATGTTAAAAAGTTAAAATCAGTTGTTCCTGAATTTAGCTTAAAAATTCAAAAATATAATAAAAAAACAGTTGAAAATATTACAAAATAGATATTTCGAAAATCGAAAACTAAAATCAGATAGAAAAAATTTATTTGTCAAACAAATTATAAAAAGGAAGACCAATGTCAAAGAAATAAAGACATTGACGGTGCCATATAAATGTAAAGAGAAAGGCCATTTTGTCAGGTGGTGGAGTATTTACAACTAAGACGAGAACTAATTCCTTTTTCCCCCTAATTTCCAGAGCACGAGTCTCATCGTGATCCAGGGAACATGAACCCTTTGAACCCTAATTAGATCCTTTGTCTAATGTTTTTAGTGTTGTCTAACACAAAATTATACTGTATCATTGAATGAAACGACGTAATTTTATATATTTTCATATTGATAAGATATAATTTTATATTAAACATTATTAAATAAAAAAATTAAATAGAAGATCTGAACTGTTTCGAATGCCTTTGCGATGTATGGCCAGATTGAGTAGCAAGCAAGACATGGACGAAGTGGCTATACGTGGATTAGAGTCCAAGACTTTGATGGATTTTACTTCAATAATCTCCTAAAACACACGCTAGATCTAAAACCAATGACTCAGCTTGTGGCCCAATCGCCCAGCATAATCTCCACATCCTTCAAGTCCATTATCATCCCTGGACCCGTATGCATGTCTTGAACAGAGCCTCGCAACTTGGACGTCAATATCTAGTCCCTTAATGAACAACTCTTGTTTAGCTTCCTTAAGCTTGTCCCGTGCTATTTGATCCTTAATTCCATACTTTAAGGTTCGATGCTGACAAACGAGTTGGATTTCTTCACCGTCCTCAAAGTCAGCAAACATATGCATTGTAGGTGCTTTTAGATTCCTATTGTATATATTATATGTTGTTATTTAAAAAAACAACAAAATTGATCTTCAAAGGACTAATGTGTAAATAATCTTGGATTAATTAATCCACATTCTCACCCACAAAAAAATAAAAAATATTAGAGTACGACTAGGGATTAAAATAAAAAGAATGTGTGAATTCTAAAAATGAAATTTTGAATTAGGTAATACTAATTTAGGAACCGATACCAAATTTAATTTTGGCACAAAATTGAAATACTCCAATTTCAAATTGAATTTCGTACATAATCTCAAATTGAGCCAGGATTTTCAGCGGGCGCTTTTGCATACTTAATAATTTTTGAGGAGGGTATTTTTTTTTTTTTTTGGGTTCAATGAACCTAGGATGGATTGCCATGTGGCACATATAGTAATCACCAACTACATCATGTTAGCACACTATGATCTAGATAGACAACATGTCACCTTTTTTTTAAAATTTTATCAATCATACACTATGATTATGATTATAGGGGTAGAAAATTGATGTTGATTAAATTCGAACCTCGACTTCTGAGGTAGAGTCATTGAGCTTTAACTACTCGTCTCTCTTTTCGTTCCCACAACATATCACTTTGAGTTCACATTAGTCATCAATTAAGTCATAAAGCAGAACATATGGTCATTCAATTTGAAAGTTTGTATAATAAATACATTTGCTACTTGGAAGATTAAAACTAGGGAAAATAGTCTTATATGTGCACTACAACAACGTGGATCATTTTTAGAGTTCAAACGAAATAAAGTAAGTTTCAAAAAGTTTTTCAACATATTTTAACAAAAAAAAGTTTCGGTTTTTGTTATAAATATCAATAATATGTGCCAGGTAAAAAGAAATTGCATGTATTTATGTGTGCGAGATAGAAAAATGTGTGCGTACTTATAAGTGTGAGCATATGTGTTGAGGGAGAGTGTGTGCACGCGTGCGCAGATGTGAGAGAAAGAATGTAAGTTTACACGTGCAAGGTTGAGAGAGAGAGAGAGAGTTTGGAAAAAATTTAAATCTGGAAAAAGAACGATCATCTCTTCTGTTTACTCTCTTTATCGAAAACCATACTATTTTGCTTTAATATAGTTTTACACGGTATAATATTTCATTTATTTTGCATTTTTGCATTTTTGCTAATGTATTACAATTATCTCCTGACATAACCAGTCTATTTAATTTTAAATTGTATTGGACTTATCTTTTATTACTAAGCACGTAGATTATAAGAAAACTTGTGCAAGGTAAACGGGGAAATAAAAAGTATTTTTTAAAAAATGTTTTAGGGGCAGGAGTGCTTCATATTGAAAATTATTATTAAAGTTTAAAGAAAATTCTTAAAATTTTTTGTAGGCGGCTGCTCCTCCCTTCCTTTGCTTCCGTCCTTGCTTCAATCTTTGGGAATTGACTTTGAAACCTCCATTATTAATTTGGACTTTTCAAAATGGATATTCATCACCATCTATTCATAAGAGTATTTTACCATAAAAAATTTGACAATATCTGATTACAGCCAAGAAAAGATAAGACCCTGCTAAGATTGATAAAGACCTCTCACAAATGGTCCAATAGACACCAGACAATGGAAATGAAACCTCAACAACTGTTCAAGACAATTAAACGCTATGATTTAACTATTAATTAAGCTTTTAAATCAATGTTGAGATTCGTTTATGTATAAATATTTCATCTTGAAGGATGCAATTAATTCATATTTGAGCTAATGTGTTGTCTCATATTGGCTAGCATTTTTATCAATTCATATTTTGTATATTTACTTTTATTTTGACGCTTAGTAGGCTAACATTTTTCCCGACTGTCAAACTAATTGTATGACTATGAAAAAATTGATTGGAAAATGTCTATGAAAAATTGATTGGAAAATGTCAGCCTTTCATCCTCATTTTACAAAAGATATTCCGTACGAGACCACTTAATTTTTTTTTTTTTTCAATATGAATAGATCCATTGCATATATTGGAAGGCGTACCGTACAGTCGTTTGGGCGTTTTACATCCACTTCCCCCCCCCCCCCCCACAACATCAGTGACAGGGACAAATAGGAGTTAGATGAAAACATTAGGGTGTCAATTTTTTGAATAAAAATTGAGGACTAAGATTAGGAATCGGCAAAAATGATAAGGAATAGAAAGGGAAAATCGTTCCTTTTATTATTATTATTGTTATTTGGTTGAAGTTACAATGACAACTGAATCATAATTATATTTATACCTGTAATTCTTACCTCACAGTGAGATGATATATTGATGTGGAGCATCTTAGGCATTGGATTTTGGATCAATATAGAATTGGAAGAGAAGGAAGAAAAATTGCAGAAGAAGCCGCGCCTGGCCACTGGGAAGAATACTCGGGGTTGTTGCACAGCAGGCCAGCCGCGGGTCACAGTTGATCATAAGGGCACCCGCAACTCGCTCACAGAGAGTTGTCGCGGGTAGACTTTCAATGAGCTGCGAATGTGGCTCATCTACGTAAAATTGATGAATTTTAATTCTTTTTTAAATAGTTTTCTTATTTAATTGTAACTCTTTAAGTAGTTAACTTAATACAAGTTTATGTTAGTTTTAGGTCTATAAATATGTTATTTATTAGCTTTGTACGTAGACTTTTGAGAATTTGATATTATTATTGAGTTTTTAATAAAACTTGAGAGTTTTCTCTTATTTCTTGAATTTTGGATTCGTGCCTAGGAATTTAGTTTGTCTGGGGCTAGTGTTTTTACAAGAAATCTCTAGCCAACCTTTCTGCAAGAGATCCAAGCCTCTTGGGACTAAATAAAAATGATACCTCCAACAATTTCTTTGCTTTCAACGCTTTCTAATTTCCAAGAATTAGTCACTTCAACAACCTTCGATGGTTATTAAACCTAAATTAGGTTTATCTGCTAAAAACTATGGTAGAGCAGTTTATGAATGTCTTCGTGGTGGGCTTGGAACGAATTCCCCACCATTACGCGTTCCATATAAGTTGGTATCAAAATGGGCTTCTCTTGGGATGGCCACTGGTAAGAATCGTGATATTAATCCCATTGATGGAGTCGGGGATTTCGCAACAACTATCCAAGTTCGAGCATTACACAGCCATTTGGATTGATTAGATAAAAGTTTTGTTCACATAGATTGAAAATTTGATGAGATCTTTGAGTTGTTATGTGGTTCGTAAGATAAGAGAGATTGTGATTGGAGAGATCATCATGGCAAGAGATTGACCCATGAGTGACGATTTAGCCATCAAGATCTAATATCACTTCATAGAAATTAGGCCTACAAAGAGTGCTATATAAGATATCCAAACTCACAGGTTCATCAGGATCAATTGCCTGAAGATGATCTGAAACCAAAAGAGGTAGTTGTAATAGAAGTACCACCATCAAAAGAATCTCACGAGAAGGATGACGAGAACGATCAAGAATATATATGTGACCTAGACGGAGAGGATGTAGAAACTGATACACCACTTTCAAAGGAGTCACCAATGGAGGATTGTGTTGATAAAGTTTTTGCTGATCTTGTCCATGACGATGTCGTGGTTAATACAATAGAGTATTCTTGTGATGCCGACTTGGATAAGAGTCATTTTTAAAAATCGTATCGTTCATCATGCCTACTTTGGATTATGAGGCGAAGATGAATTGTTTTGAAGAAAAAGACATTGTGCACTTGAGGCACAAGCATTTTTCAATTGGTCAATATTACAAGTTGCAACTTATAAAAGGTCGTTATACTTGGATATTATTTTTTACTCAAGGTCGAGTTTCTCTCAAGTGGGAGGGTATGAAGTAGAGCATCTTAGGTGTGGATTTTGGATCAAGATGGAATTGGAAGAGAAGGAAGAAAAATTTGCAGAAGAAGCCATGCCTGGCTGTTAGGGAGGATACCCGCGATTGCTGGACAAGAAGCCAGCCACACCTGTGGCTAACCAAAAAGGCACTCGCGTCTTGCTCATAGAGAGTTGCCTAAGGTGGACTTTCTCGTGGTTGGAGCAACTAGCTCCTGCGGCTCATTTGCGGGAAATTGAGGAATTTTAATTCTTTTCCAAGTAGTTTCTTTATTTAACCGTAACACTTTAATTAGTTAACTTAGTATGAGTTTATGCTAGTTTTAGTTAGTTTTAGATCTATAAATATGTTATTTAGCATCTGTTTATGTAGACTTTTGAGAATTTGACACCATTATCGAGTTTTTAATAAAACTTGAGAGTTTCTCTCGTTTCTTGAATCTTAGATTCATGCCAAGGAATTTAATTCATATAACGAATTCCTTACCACCACGCGTTCCCCCCGCGCGCGCGCGTCTCTCTCTCTGTCTCTCTATATATATATATAGACACATATATTCTAAGCTTATACATTGAAAATTACTATCCCTTAATCGTTCAAAGTACTAGGAATGCAATTTCTCAACATCTGACGTTAACAAAAGAAGTACATAAAATCTTTATAACACAAAATATTTTCCAAATTTCTGAGATTAGCAACCTAAAAGCCGTGATTCAGGTAACCACAACTTTAGTATTTTTAAGCAAAATGATGACATTTTGCATTAAATGATTCCATTGATTTTCTGTAACTTGATAAGTTGATAAGTCGTGGTGATGGCTGCAAACAAAATTAGGTTTACAAGTCAACGTGCACATGCATGCTAGTCTTTTCCCGTACATCCACCTAATGTGCACATCCGTACATGAACCCACACCATTTCTCCATTAGAAAATAAGTTAGTAAAGTGTTGAAAGTTGAATTTTGATTCATCAAAAAAAAAAAAAAATTGAATTTCTAGCAATTATATACATGAGTTTTTTTAATTATCGTAATGAAAATTCTTAGACCACTGTATATATCAAAAGTCTGGAGAACTGTAAAATCAAATGCCTTCAAAATTATACTTCTTGAGGATTACAAGTTTAAGGTAAGTAGGGATTTTTGAGGTGGTTTTACGCGGAAGTGATGGTGATTATAGAAATGAATTATGCAAATTACGTGTTGGAAAAGGTTTAATAGGAGTAGGGACATCAGCGGTTCCAAAACGTTGGCTGAGGTTCAGGAGGGAATCTTGACCATAAATTTTTATGCTTAGATGATTTGTTGAAGGCCCTTCTCCATTTTAGTTTTAATGACTACAGATCGAATTTCTACCTGATATCTTTTGGTGCCTAATTGTGTTAATATATAACTATGGCATACTAATGTGAAACTATATTGTATCATTTAGTGATACGACGTAGTATTATGTTAAACATTCTTAAACACAAAAATATTTTTCAACCATGTTTGGACTGTGTTTTCGGTCTGTTTTGTTTTATCTTCCACATGCTACAATAGTATTTAATATTCATCAAGCTTGTAAACAAATTATCAACTCCTCAATGTTCTCAAATCCCTTATATATGAAATTTGAAAAATAAATTAAACGACTAATCTAAAAGGTTCGGGATTATAAAATCTTCTCCACAGAAATAAATAAGGCTTGCTAGTCTTTATCAATCTTATGCAATTTATGGATAAAAAAAAGTTGTTCTATGCCGTATTTGACTTGGGAATATATTATAAACTTGTTGGTATCATCATCTAAATGATGATATCAGCATAAGGTAAGCATTACTAGTTTTTCTTTCTTTTTTTTTTTTTTTTTAGCAAGAAAAAAAATTGCTTAAATCGAAGAATCTTACTGAAATCAAAACAAATGAATTTGATTGTACTGGACTTATCTTTCAATTTAGTTTTATATGTACGATATTCTCATTTGATTTTTGCATTTTTTCTATTGTATTACAATTATCTACTGACATAACCAACTGTTTAATTTTATATTGTATTGGACTTATCTTTTATTACCAAGCACGCAGATTATTAGAAAACTTGTACATAGAAATATTTTTAAAAATATTTTAGGAGCAAGTGCGCTTCATATTGAAAATTATTATTATTAAATTTTAAAGAAAATTCTTAAAATTTTTTGTGGGTGCGCCTCTGCTTCCGTCCTTGCTTCAGGCTTTGGGACTTGACTTTGAAACCTTTATTATTAATTTGGACTTTTCATCATGGGTATTCATCACCATCTATTCATACAAGTTTTTTACTCTTATAAAAAATTTGGACAATATCTGATTACAGCCAAGAAAAGATAAGACCCTGGTAAGATTGATAAAGACCTCCCACAAATAGTCCAATAGACACCAGACAATGGAAATGAAACCTCAACAACTGTTTAAGACAATTAAATGCTATGATTTAACTAATTAATGCTATGATTATGTATAAACATCATCTTGAAAGATGCAATTAATTCATATTTAAGCTAATGTGTTGTCTCAGATTGGCTAACATTTTGATCAATTCATACTTTGTATATTTACTTTTATTTTGACGCTTAGTAGGCTAACATTTTTCTTCACTCTCGAACTAATTTTATGACTATGAAAAAATTGATTGGAAAATGTCCGCCTTTCACACTCATTTTACAAAAGATATTCAGTATGAGATCACTTTTTTTTTTTTTTTAATATGAATAGATCCATTGCATATATTGGAAGGCGTATGTACAGTCGTTTGGGTGTCTTACATCCTCTGTTTTTTGACCCCTCGATTAGTGATAGATATAAATAGGAATTAAATGAAAAAAATAGGGCGTCAAGTTTTGATAATAAAAATTTGGGACCAAGAAAAATGATAAGGAGTAGAAAGGGAAAATAGTTCCTTTTATTATTATTTGGTTGAAGTTACGATCACAACTGAATCATAATTATATATATATATATATATATATATATGTTGTGATCGTAACATATATATGTGTGTGTGTGTCAAATATTTATTCTAAGCTTATGCATTGAAAATTACTATCCCTTAATCGTTCAAAGTATTAGGGATGCAATTTCTCAACACCTGACGTTAACAAAAATTTTCCAAATGACTGAGGTTAGCAGCCTAAAAGCCGTGATCCAGGCGACCCCAACTCTAATATTTTTAACCAAAATGATGAGATTTTGCATTAAATGATTCCATTGACTTTGATTTTCTGTAACTTGATAAGTTGACAAGTCATGTTGTGATGGCTGGAAATAAAATAGGATTGCAAGTCAGCATGCACATGCATGCTAATCTCTGCCCGTACTTCCACCTAATGTGCACCTCCGTACATGCACCCCCACCACCCCGTTAGCAAATTGATAAGGTTTAAAAGTGTTTGAAAGTTGAATTTTGAGCAATTATATACATGAGTTTTTTTAATTATCGTAATGAAAATTCTTAGACTAACTATACCTATCAAAAGTCTGGAGAACTTTAGAATCAAATGCCTTCAAATTATACTTCTTGAGGATTCCAATTTTAAAGTAAGTAGGGATTTTTTTAGGTGGTTTTATGTGGTAGTGATGGTGATTAGAGAAATCAATTATGAAAATTACGTGTTGGTAAAGGTTTAATAGGAGTAGGGACTTCAGCGGTTCCAAAATGTTGGTTGAGGTCGAGGAGGAAATCTCGACCATAAATTGTTATGTTTAAATGATTTGTTGAAGGCCTTTCACGGTTTTAGTTTTAATCACTACAAATCAAATCTCTGCATAATCTCGTTTAGTGTCCAATTATGTTTCATATAGAAATATGTTGTACTAATGTGCAATTATATCGTATCATTTAGTGATACGACATAATTTTATATTAAACTATACTTAAATTCCAAATTTATTTTTCAACCATGTTTTGAACTCTGTTTTTGGTCTGGTTTGTTTTAACTTCCGTATGCTACAGTAGTCTTTAATATTCACCAAGTTTGTAAACAAATTATCAACCCCACAATATACTCAAATCAAATCCCTTATATATGAAATTTGAAAAACAAATTAAATGATTAATCCAAAAGGTTAGGGGTCATAAAATCTTCTCCAAATAAATAAATAAGGCTTGCTAGTCTTTATCAATTTTATGCAATTTATGGATAAAAAAAACGTTGTTTTATCATGCGCCGTGTTTGACCCGGGAATGTTTGTAATCTAGTTGACATCATCACCCAGTTGATGATATCAGCATAAGGTAAGCATTACTTGTTTTTCTTTTTTCTGATTCTAGCAAGGGAAAAAAAAATTGTTCAAATTGAAAAATCATAATGAATTCAAAACCAATGAATTTGATTGTTACGTACAAGTTCTTTATAGATATAATGGGACTATTTTCAACTATTTTTTTAATTTGCTTTTAGCTTCTGATCTTGAAAACTTTGTTTTGTGATGCCAATTACTTTTTCCTCCTACTTTTAGATTTTTTTTTAAAGTTAAAATAAAGAGCCATTTAAGATCTTTTTTTGAATTCTAAGTTTCAACTTTTCTAAAACAAATTTTTATAAAAATCAAAATTAGTTGAGAACAAGCTTTTCAAACAAGCTTTTCAAAAAAATATGTTAGATTCAAGTTATAAGCAAAGACGCAATATCCTTAAATAGCCTGAAGTAATAACGGTAATCAAAAAATTTTGAAAAGGGCAAGAGTTGCAATTTTGCCTCTTTTATGTTTGTGATTGGTCTTAGGTTAGTCATCTGTGTTTACCTCTAAAAAACATTCATTGTGCTTGATTGATTGGAAAACATGATTAAGACTTTTTTATAAGTGCCCTTAAATTAGGACAAAATTAGTGTTGAATATAATCTCAATTGAGACACAAGTAAAAGAACAATTAGTAAACATCAAAATTCCCAAGTTGGGGGTCTTGAGATGTGATGCGGCCAACCTGCGAGTGAGTGATCATGGTTGATTGGAAAATACTATGAGTACCACAATTTTTTTTTTCTAATGTACATAACTAGCAGCCAACTCTTTCGTTGTTTCAAAGCTAAATTTTGACCATTTTGTTGCTTATGTTTGCTCTTTCCAATGCTTTAGGGGACAAAACCTTGCTTAGTCAAGCCAATGGCCCTTCGAAACTTTTTAGAATGAAGTTATACAGGATAATACTACGAATATCTTTCCCAATTAAAATAAAAGAAATTCCAATCCTTCAAGGGCTTTATTCCTTGAGAAATTGAATGAGAATTAGATTTCTACACTGTTGGTGAATTTAAATTTTCTAATTTCGTTGTTTATAGTAAATCATGTACGCATTTAACTTCTAAATACTAATCATAAAACGATCTATTTGGTTTCTATTTTGGAGGAATGAACTATTTTAGCAAGGGAATGAATTCAATGTTTTGTAAAAGTTCGAACCAAAAGCTCAAAAAAATTAACATTTTAATGCCAATTCTAAGAAAATCACAAGCTGAAAGAGAATCCAACTTAACAACACTAATTGACAACGAAACGTAGCTTAATTGATAAGACAGTTTACCTAGGATCTATAAGGTCTCGGATTCGAGTCATCAAGAGGGTAGATAGAGTTTTACTATTGATCTTCTTTACTAAAAATTAGAGAAAATTAAAAAAAAAAAAGACTTGACACCACTAATTCATGATTTTGTGTCCTTTCTTAAGATAGGAGTTCAAATATTATCCTTGTCATGATCCTTAATTTCCTTCTCCATCATTCCCCTTCTATTTCTTTTTTCTTTAATTTGTTAAAAAATCCAGCCTCCCTAAAGTCAACGAATCAACTAAACTCCAAACACATCCTGACTAAATTAATCTCTTTTCATCTACCATTCAAACAAATCACGCAACCCTAGCCCTTGAACATGCTCTAGAGTCATTTTACCATTTTAAAAAACCACCATCTATGCACCAAGTCTCAAAAGATTGCATATTGTCTCATTAGCACCTCCTCTAAATCTTCAACGCAAAAGCCAGTTTGGGGCCAGTTGACTTGTTCAGTCTGCCAACTTGTGAGCCGCATATAGATCTATATATACACAGAGTTTCAAGTTGCATCCATCCACCATCTCTAGCTTCACCAATACCTCATCAAGTAGGATCATCTTCAAAGTTTCTATCATCTTTCTGATTAATTATTGGAGTTGAAAGAAGATAAA
The DNA here is from genome assembly GCA_024721245.1 of Mitragyna speciosa. Lineage (NCBI taxonomy): Eukaryota > Viridiplantae > Streptophyta > Magnoliopsida > Gentianales > Rubiaceae > Mitragyna > Mitragyna speciosa. The sequence goes on from JAMWEH010001464.1 coordinate 19,012, forward strand.
AGGATCAATGGCAACTGGTGCTTTTCTTGTGTCCTCAATTCTGCTTTCTTACTTGGCTGCCACATGCTATGGAGCAACCTTTTCATCCCTTAAACAGACTCTTCTGGTCACTGCCTCACCTACGCCTGGACAAGGTATGAAATTTCATCTTCTCTTCTACGTTTTACATATAGTATTTGACACCAACAATGTGAGACCACGAAATTATCTTACATCAGGACAGGATGATTTCATGTAAGAGTCTTAAAAGGGACAAGTATCTCGATGCTTAAAGGTGGAATCATATGAGATAATTCATGTCCGAGATTGATTGGCACTAGATTTTTTAAATAAAATTTGAATTTAAAGTTGAGATTGGTTTGTGCTCAGAAATTTTATCGTGCAGTGCAGGTGTATATTAGTCCTAAAACTTATGTACACTAACAGCATAAGTTATTCAACTCATAGATTGTGTTTTGAGTCTTGTTGCTCGTTTCACCGGGCAAAATATTTGGCCTTGGTAACAAAATATTGACAAAATTCTATGGAGTTTAATTTAAAATCAACACCTATGATTTATAGTGCCAAGAGATGGTTATAAACTGGGATTTTTGGTAGAGAAACTGAGGACGGGAAAGGAGGACTTGCTTTTTTTATATGGTTACATATCATAACTGAGATGTGATAGAATATATGATCGAACATAACATTTTTTTTCAATTTTCTGAAATTCCAAATTTGAAACTCCAATTGCAGTTGTAAAAGCTGGAGAAGACAAAATCACAGTAACGTGGTCATACAACAAGACATTTGCACCTGGAACAGACTCAACTTACAAGACAATTAAAGTCAAGCTCTGCTATGCTCCAATCAGCCAAGTGGATAGAGCATGGAGAAAGACAGTGGACAATTTGGCTAAGGACAAGACTTGCCAATTCAAGATTGTTGCTAAGCCATACAGTCCCTCTAACAACACCTTCACTTGGACAGTAGAGAGGGATATTCCCACTGCTACATATTTTGTTAGAGCCTATGCATTCAACTCCGCTGAAGAAGAGGTAGCCTTTGGCCAATCTACAGATGCCCACAAGACTACCAATTTGTTTGAGATTCAGGCAATTTCTGGTCGCCACGTTTCACTGGATATTGCATCCGTCTGCTTCTCTGCATTCTCTGTGGTGTCCTTGTTTGGATTCTTCTTCTTAGAGAAGAGAAAGGCCAAAGCTTCCCAACAGAAATGATCAGAGAACTGCTGTCCCCAGTTTCCAAGTTCATTGCTTTCATGCTCTTATGTTTTAAGTCTTGTCTTTAAATTTCAGTTCTAGACAGAGTTGCGTAAGGGTTCCCTAACTTTAATTGGCATCGTATATTTCAAAAGAATACTAGTTTGATGGTTTTAAAACCGCAATTACATGCCTTACATTGTATAAATTTGGTCCAATTGAGTAAAGAAGTGGCTAATGTTATCTTTGAAGAAGTTTACAGATTTCTTGTTCATGATGAAAAGTTGGGCTTACTATTGCATCATGCCACACACCTTCGAACTGTTACATTAGTCACATTTTGTGAAATTCTGCGTCATCTTATCTTATCTTGCTATTAAGAGCCAAGTTTGGTCTAATGGTCTTCCCTTCTCCATTCTTTTCCCTTTTTCTACATCAAATATATTCATTACAGTATATGTTGCCTCACACAATTAAGGTGAGGCTCCCAAATAAATTGGTTTAATGGTCTTCCCTTCTCCATTTTTTATTATTATCAACTATATTCATTAGAACGCATGTTGTTTTACACAATTAGGGTGAGACTCCTAAATGAGGATGTATTTCCCAGACTTTTTGCCGATCAAAATTGAGGTGTGACTCCCAATCCTAAACTACCTTTTTCCCTCCTCCCCATCTAAATGCCAAGGTTGGGATTCAAACCCCCGACTAACCAACCGGGCAAAACTAGGTCCTTCATTTTTTTTTAATCCTTCTTTTTTGACATAAATTCCATCAGTAACCTTCGAGCAATACAAAAAAAAAAAAAAGAATAAAAAACTATCTACAAGTTATTAACTATATAATTATATATCCAATTACGAAAATAAAAAATTTTACATTTCTAACTTTTCCTTTTAACAAAAATATGATTAATTATTCTAATTTTATGAACTAATATAATTAATTTAATTTAAATTTTAAATTATGTTAACATTTTTCAAGTATACAGATATCGGATGTGCCAGGCTGCCAGCATACTAGAAAATTTAATTGATGAATATTAGCTGTTATTTGCGTTGTCCCTCCCTCGCAGCGCCAAGCAGAGAATTGCGGAAGTTTTCAAACCAAAGTTTAGCACTTTCTAATGAATGGCTTTTCTAAGAAAAGTGTGGAATGAGCATTCTCAGGGGAATGTTCTTTTTAACTTAGAAGACTTATATCAAACATGAGAATGGAATAACTAAGTTAGAAAGTTCTTTTCATTTCAGGTGATTTCTATGTACCAAAATGTGGGGTAACAAAATTGTGGAAGTTTTCAAACCAAAGTTTAATTTTTTTCTTTTGGGAAGTATATTATATTACTAAAGATCTTTTAGAAAAAAGAGTCGCTTGACGTTATTGAATTATAATTACTCGGCTCACCAATAAATTATTTCAATCGAGCAAAGAATTGGGCTGTCTAAAGGAGTCCATTCTTTGATGAGAAAAATAAATAAAACACTTCTGTCAGATTAACTTTGGGCTGAATGCTGTGTGGGCTGCGTTAAAAGGTCCATGAAATCTTTTTGTAAGACCAGCAGGGATGTTTGTCTGATTATAGTGAAACTGCTGATTCAACTCTCACCTTTCATCCTTTGTCCGCTATAAAAAAAGACCATTTATCCATCTATAAATAGATTATTAATCATAAAAATCATGTAGAAGTAGAAGGAAGATCAAATTTCAAAATAAAGATGGTTAACAGGTTGTACAGTGCCAAAGTCGTAAGTCCTTAATATATATGGATTCATTAGAATCAAATAACAAAAAAGTAAAATTTGTCAGGTATAGTGTAGCCAACTAATGCAATAATCTAGCTGTATCTACATGTATATATAAAACTAGGTAGCACAAGAAGGGCACATTATGGCTCAGTGGTTACTTTTATCTCCCAATTTTTTGTAAAGCTAAATTGCCTACTCTGAGATGATGGTATTCTACAGATTGAACGTGGTGACTTGCAACTTAAAGAAACCAAAATTTGAAAGTAATAAGATGGCAAATTCGTTAACATAACCGAAAAATATTGCTATAATTCAATAAACCATTTCGTACGGACATAGTTTAATTGACGGAAACATCAACAAGATAACTACCGAAATACTTGTTAACCCTTTCCCCTTCTCTTTTCTCCCTTGTGAAAGTTAGACTATCCTCCATACACTCTAATGTTGGAATAAGAAGGATAGTTTCAAGGTAGGTTGGAAATCCGATTACCTCAAATTCTAATTTGCCCTTACTATAATTCATGTGCAAAAAATTTCACAAATTTACCTCTACAATGCAATAAAATTTAGAGCTGTATTTTGAAGAAGTACTCAAATGTTTGACAAATTCTCCTATTTTGGAAAAGAAACAGAAGAATAAAAGAATAGGGCAACTTTTTTTCAGCCCACATAGACATGTTTACATAATGATACTCATTCTTGACTTTTTAGATAGATGTATCTATTGACTTAAATTGGCATAACTAACTACCCAATTGTGCAACGTTGCAACCTTTCTTATTTTAAATTTTTTTTACACTTTAAATCGAAAAAAGAAAGGAACAAAAAAAAAAAAAAAAGAAGGAAAAACCAAAAGAAGCGCTTCGAATAACGTTTACGCATCCGGGTTTCCCTTTGAGTCTGTTCTTTCTAGTCGACTAGAATACAGAATAAACCGGCCATCTATTAAAGGATGATATAAAATCAACTTGAGAATGCCTTCAATTGACTTTATTTCTTCGAATATATGAGATTACATTACATTCAAATTATGCACATTTATACAATGTCAACCAATAAATGACTACTTTTTTAAAGATTTTGACGGTTTTTCGAGTCACTTCCCACAATATATGTGTTTCTAAAATGCTATCTTCTGACGAAAAAGTTTTAAATTTTTTAGTTCTGATTTCTCAATGACTTGGGCTGGGATAACATGCATTGGTTTAATGTATTCTACAAAAGTGTATTCCTACTTTACAACAAATTAATTAGTAGTAACTTCTTGTGACAGAAAGAAAATGAAGTATTTTATCATTGTACTATTCTACAAAAGACTATTTTATCAATATCTGTTGTGTAGTCTTAGTTTTAATTAAAAAAAAAATCTTTCTTCATAAAGCAAAGACTATTTTATCATTATTTCTTGTGTAGTCTTAGTCTTAATAAAAGTAAATTTTCTTCAGAAAGTACAATATGTTATGCAAGTTTATGACGTACACGGTGATGATGTGGAACAATCTACTTCCTCTATTCTTTTTAATTGTGGTACCATATGATTTGTGTTTGTACATTTATTGAGTACAAGAATCCAATGCATGGTACTACTAAAAGTCAATTTTGCATGAGATTTTTCAGCTAAACATTAGTAGTAACCTTGGAAACGAATAATAAGTACAGCGGGCTAGAGTTCTATGATTCCTTCCAGAAGGTGGGGGTTTAATTCTTATCATTGTCAAATTTACTAAATATTATTATATTTTAACAAGATAACATGCAAACACAATATAAATAAATATTATTATATTTTGACCAAATAACATACAAGTACAATGTAAAAATAGCACGAGGCTCTTGGTTCAGTTATCACTTTTAGTTAAGATACCTCATAATAAAATAAGATTTTAAAGGAAAAAAAATTGGAACTGCACCTGCCTTTAAGCATGCCTTAAAGACCATTTAATTCAGTGTCCATTGGACATTGGAAATGGGCCAGTTACTTTTTATGCCATGAAAATCTACAAAAGCTGCTGCCTCTTGTGGTCGTTGACTTTTCATTCTTTAAGAATACCCCTTGTGTCAGCTGCTGCGACCATGATAAACCACTTGCGTTTCCTTTTCTTATAAAGTTACCCACAAGCAAAGTCTTTTTGGTCCATCTTTTACATCTGTCACAAGTAGGGCTAGCAAACACGTCTTTGCTTCACCTCCATCCATCATATCATATATTTGGAGAATCCCTGCCTTGTTTGGGAACTTCAAAGAAGGCAACTCTAAAGTCTAAATGGCAGCTGGTGGTTTCATACTAACTTTGCTTGTGCTTTCTTGCTTGGCAGCCTCTTCCAATGGTGTCACCTTTTCTTCCCTTCAGAAAACTCTTGTTGTCACAGCCTCTCCCACTCAAGGACAAGGTAGAGTACTCGCCCTCCATGGTATCCTTTCTTGTTCTCTCTCTCCCCCCTCTCTCTGTCATGTTTTACTTCAAGGACAAGGTAGAGTACTCGCCCTCCATGGTATCCTTTCTTGTTCTCTCTCTCCCCCCTCTCTCTGTCATGTTTTACTTCAAGATCCATTTTCTTGTACAAGAACAGAAGACTGAATTGTATAGATTGTTTGTATGAAAAATTGCAGTCCTAAAAGCTGGCGAAGACCAAATCACAGTGACTTGGTCATACAACAATACATTTACAAGCGGGACGGATTCAACTTACAAGACTATTAAGGTGAAGCTGTGCTATGCTCCAATCAGCCAAGTGGATAGGGCATGGAGAAAGACAGTGGACAATTTGGCTAAGGACAAGACTTGCCAATTCAAGATTGTTGCTAAGCCATATAGTCCTTCTAACAACACCTTCACTTGGACGGTGGAGAGGGATATTCCCACAGCTACATATTTTGTTAGAGCCTATGCATTCGACTCTGCAGGTGAAGAGGTAGGCTATGGTCAAACCACAGATGCCCATAAGACCACAAACTTGTTCAAGGTTGAGGCAATTTCCGGTCGCCATGTGTCGCTAGATATTGCTTCCGTCTGTTTTTCTGCTTTCTCTGTCCTGTCCTTGTTTGGATTCTTCTTCATTGAGAACAGAAAAAGCAAAGCATCCAAATAAGAGTGAGTTGGGGGAATTCCTTTTGGCTTCAGATCATGGGCTAATGATGTCGGTAATTTGGTTTTGTATTATTTAATGTCACAATTTAAGTCCTTCTCTAAAGTGCACCATTTTTATGTACCAGTAAGGTTCTTGTTTGAGTGGGAGGAGCATCAAGAATTTAAAGTCAGTCACTGTGGACAATGAAAAAGGAAATATTTGGTTGTGTCAAGGGAGCAAATACGGTGTAGGTGCTATAGGGGATCACTAAAATCCTTCATGTAATGAAATAGGGAATTATTCATACACTTCATTTTAGTTTCTCACATATATTTCAATTGAAAATTGTTAATAATTGTGTCAAAAGTTGTATGAGATGTTAAAAAAAGCGTAGAAATTGGAGTACCGAGTTTGAGAAAATACCGTCCATCACGACACATATGATACTTGCGATTTCTTTTACACACTCAAAAGATTTTTCTTGTACAAAGAGTGACTAGGTCTATCCCATAATCCACCCCATTCCTAGAGGTAAAACCTCCGCCCCCCTTCCTCCTTCCACTGCAACATGTGTCCTTCCCCAAACAAAGGGGGAATTGCAGATGACACGAACATATTAAACAAAGTAAAGTAGGCCTAAAACGTCATCATTTCAGGTTAATGACATAAAAATGAGGGTTGAATTGAGCTCCACAAAGGCAAGGAGACACTCTAAAGTCAACTAAAAAATCTCCCACTTTTCCATCTACCACTGGGGCATAGGCAAAAAGAGATACGGAGAAAAACAGGCAAAAGGAGATACGGAGAAAAAGAACGCTGTGTTTCTTGGGTTGAGGTAGGTGAGGTAACATTTTGAAAAGGGGGCACAGTATCCCAGTACTTGTGTTCCCACTTATTATATCACCTGATGCAAAAGAAATCTCATAGAAATGCATTATTTCAGAATATCTGGAGTCAATTATCCAATGGAATTGTATATCTGCAAGTGTTAGAAGCAGATCACAATATCCTAATCACAAAAGGTCACCTATCCAATAGTATCTATTTATATTAATGATGCCAAACCTCCAAGATCTTGACATTCCATGGCTCTTTTTTCATTATTTTTGTGACAATAAAACTAGTCTCCACGGAAATGGGAAGAGTTAGGTCAACTGAAAGGAGTATATATTAACAGGTATAATACCTTTTCATGACCAAAGCAATCCAAACAAAGAATTGTCTAATTTGAAATGCTGGAAAGAGCTCTCCCAATTGCAACCATGTAGCGCATCCGAATATTATGTGGCAAGCTAAATGGTAGGCATGTTCTATCATAACAGTTATAAGTGAACCTGACAGCCCCTACGCTGACTCATAAATATCCCTAGAAATGTTTGTTGCAGATAAAAAGATAAATATGCAAGTTGGCGACGCTAATCAAATAAATTCCCGAAGGAAAATTGGAATGAAGTATGCTACAATGATGGATGGTACAACAAATATTACGGTATTCAACTTCATAAGAAGAGAGCTCAACAACCATTGATAGCTTTTGGAGTGCTTGGAAGGATTTCTAGATTAGCATAGATCACCAAGAACCTTTTGCACTTCACCAGAAATAATTATGCTCTTTATGAATTAATATACACCTGGTATAACTAACTTGACAGTACATGGATCATAAATACTATAATCTGCCATCCTTTGAATATCAACGATAGAAAATCATTTCAGTGCTCTTCATTCTATCAGTGCCAGAAAGTGATAACCTATCCTCAAAAACATCTACACATCCAAAAGCGTTTGTACCTGGAGGGCACTCCAATGCCGCTTCAAAAACGTGATGAATAACACCATAAGAGTCAACGGAATGTCCACCTTTGTGATCATGTCCTGCTAGACAGACCTTGACACAATTGTATCGGTGTATTACATCCATTACCTCATCATAGTTCCATAAAAGAGCTTCACGAGATGATGCCCCAGGATATAGAGGCAGATGACAGCACACCACTACCTTCTGATTTGACCTTGATGCCTCCCATAAAACATTATCCAACCACTCTAATTGTTCTTTCCCAACAGCTCCATTGAACATGAGGAACCTTCTGTCCAAATCCACCAGCCCATTTGGACTATTCTTGTCTAAATTGGGATTCTTCTCAGAAAGAAATTTTAAGGCTTCCATAGATTTTGGGTGATCCTTGGGCCAGCCAATAGCACTGATATCATAGCCATCAAGGATTACAAATCTGTACTCAGGAATTGGAGAAAAATCATAGTAGGCATAACCATCATGACTATGAATTCTCAACAGAGGAAGCAATTTCTCCCGAGGGAGATTGTAAAGGCAGTGATTGCCAATCATGTGATAAACAGGGCTATTGGAATTATCAAATTCCTTAACCATTTTCTTAACAGCATCAAGAGATTGCTCTTTGGGACAAAACCCATCAACAATGTCTCCAAAATTGATCACAAAGTTAGGTTTTTGATAGTTCCATTTCTTTACTGCCCTTTGCAACACAAGAACGCTATGACGGTAATACCGTGGAACACCAAGGAATGAATGCCCATCAGGAATATCAGCATACTGAACATCTGATATGACCCCGAATGAAAGAAGAGGCTGCTTCCCTTTTGCATTAACAAGCCCATTTGCATACCCCATAGCCCAAATCCTAAGAATGTATCAGAATAAAAATTTGGTAAGCCTCCAATAAATGTGAGGAGCCAGGTAGATGTAAAATAAGAGAAAGAGATCAAAAAGAGAAGGTGCCGAGATGAACTGATAAGCCTGGTTAAAATCGTAAGAAGCCGCAGAGTAAACACACAATTATGTCAACTTGGTCACTATGAAATAGTATTGTAATCTCAAATTGAATGTTGCTGAGCAGAATTATAGGGAGAATCACAATAAAGAAAACATAATCCTTCGACTTGTCGTAACACATATCAGGATAGTACATATTAAGACCATGGTTGACAAAAGATCATGTGTGCATCCATTAATGTTTTTGAAGAAAATCTCTTTTATTCAGACACTTGCCATCCTAGCAATCTCATGCAGTCTTGTTACTCAAGAAACGATGGAATGTGGGTAAACAAGCAACTGCAGAAAACTAAAACAATGGAGTGCACATATTTTGTCATGAATCTTGCAATAAAAGCAAGATGAATATATAAGTTCCACTGAACAACTTCATTGGAAGAATTGTGGTTTAAATCTGATTTCTGGCTCCAACAGAAGCCAGGCAAGGATATTACAGGTGGAAATAATAATTGATTATTTCAATTTACAAACAAAAGAACACTACAAGCATGCTCAAATGAAATCTTATAGTAAAAATACCACCAAGTTTATAGATGCCAGAAGAATGAAGTTGATTTCAAGGATTAAATATTCTATCAAAACAGTAATGGGGCTTTGAAAAAATAAGTTTATGTATAACAAATACTGAAAATTAAAATGTCACTAGCATTACACATAGGATAAAGGAAAAAAAGAAAAATCATTTGAATTTGCATGTATTATTAGTATCAAATGCCTGCACAGTGCCTTTGATATAGTCATCAAATAAATACCTGTCTCCAGTTTAAAAAACACCTTATTTCCGCATGTATACTGGATCATTTTAATTTGTTAATGGAAAATAATGCAGAGTTTGCAGAGTCTACACTTAAACACAGACAACCAGTCGGTGGGTGCTAGTTCCATGACAGAATTAGGAAGTTACAAGGTATAAAGTTCATTTCTCATTCCCACTCCAGTTCTTATCTAAGGTACAGAGACATCTTTCTCATTCCTACTAAACTTCTATCTTAAGAAAATCTTAGATATTCAAACTAGACGCCGATAAGTTAAAGATGTAAATTCATACTCTAGTATAGGTTATGGTGAGGCAAATAATATTGGCCTCCTTCGAATCTTGCCATTACCTTATCTCTAGTCTGTAGAATTTGTTTACTTTAGGCTTCATACTGCAAAAGGCAATCTTCCCGACAATTAGTTATGCAACTAAAAAGTTGTTGATCTCATTGAAAAGTTTAGAAATCTCAGATTCTGAAGCAAAATTCACCATATTCGATTTATTGGGACCAAAAAAGTTCTGACTTATTCTGGAAAAAAAAAATTTCCAGTAATCCCAGCATAAATTAAATGAGCGCAACAAATTACCAACATAACCAACTACTCTACATGTATTAGCTATGTCTAAAATGCATTATCCAAAGTAACATAATACACAAAAAATTACATAATATTCCCTCGATGTAAAGTCTCTTTCTTTTTTTTTATTATTTTCATTTCCGAAAAAGGGTGGAGCATCTGATCAACTACGAAAAGAACTTACCTCTCCATATGTTCTTATAAATAAACCAAACCTAAAGATTACGTCCCATAATTTCATAATCTATCCTACTACGCAGAAGGTGTACGTTAAGGATCTTTATTCCTTGTCTTAGAACAATTATTCCATTCTCAACAACCCCATTCTCCCTTCCAACTTCGTCCTTCACATTCTTTAATAGAAAAAAAATTAATAATCCTAATATTATCAAAAACCAATAAAGCTCAACACAAAAAAGAAAAGAAAAATAAGAAAAATCAATGAATTTGCATTTCTAATTGCTTTTTTCATGTGGGTTTTTTATTAATATCAAGAACAAGAAATCTACAGATACTGCAAGAATTAACTCTATAAAAATCATAAATACCAAAAAAAAAAAAAAAAACTACACGGATCATCAATCAAGACAACAAAAAATCATTAGAAGCAAAATTTGATAGAAAGACACGAAAAAATAAAATGAAAAATATATATAAAAAAAAAGAACGCACCGCTTTCTTCAGCGAATGTAATGGGAATGGGGCGGCAAGAGGCGTTGTGTGTTAATGTGTCTCTGTGTGTTGGCGCGAGTAATCTTCCCTGATGTTCGCAGGTCTGAAATATCAAGGATGCATGAGAGAGAAGGGAGGGGAATTGAACGACAGCGTATTATTTTGGAGGGAGGAGTTAGTTTATTTATTTAGTTTTTAGATTTTTAGTTCCGCGTGTGAAGCGCGGCACTTGATTACGGGTTTTAGTTTTTTTCGGCATTTTCGAGTGGCCAGTGATAATTTGGTTTATAATTTTTTTCTCTTTTTATTTTCAAGTTATATATATAGCTCTGGAAAATTTTTAATCTAGACAGCTATTTTAAAAATCATCTTCGTTGATTATACTTCTCAAAAAAAAAAAAAAAAGGAAAAAAAAAGCTGTTTTTAATTTGTATTTCTTTTTCTAACTGAACTTGAAACTTTAACAATCTTATTCAAATTTGTCTTAATTAGTTAGCAAATTAAACTCAAAAGAGCTCTTACCGAGTCAAGCTTAAATCAAGTATCGAGTAGATTAATTTTCTTTAGTCTTATTTAAAAGAGTTGGCTTTCACATTCATGGAAAACCAGTCAAAACAACAATATTTATTTAACTTGTAATATTAATGACAAATATTCTCCTCTCGACTTAACACCATCTTAGTTGATTGTCAATCCTTAGTTTGGATTATAAATTCTGAATCGAGTACCCTAATCGCCTTAGCACCTACTTCCAAACGTATTTGACTAAACAGTTTCTGATATTGTATTATTGTGTAAATCTCCTATAATGGTTTGTAGTCCGGTTGAAAGTTTTTAGAGTCCGTGCATGTTCACCTTAATCACTCACTCGTGTAACAATTATACTCTCTTTTACATGTATTATTACAGTTAAACTATAAGAGATGAAGTTAAAAAGATTTTATATATTTTACCACGCTGCTCTAGCTCAAATCTTGATGAAAAGCAATTTCATACAACAAGGCAAGGCAAGGCAAAACCAAATTATGAGTTGCTACTCTCCTGAAATCAAGAAAATGGACAATTGATTCTCTTTTGTCCAATCTTTCTTTTCAATGTTTCACTTCCTATTAAGCCATTGGCGACAGGTTTGTTAAACAAAAAATTACATAATCTAAAATTTGTTGTATACAACTAATTGGTACAAGCAAATGTACGCAAAATAATGACTGCTTTAACTCATCTATAGGCTACAGAACTAACCACAATCAAAACTACTTATTTGAAGATTAAGACTAAAACATATTTTAAAAGAAAAAGAAAGAAAAACAATCATTTGTATATAACACAGACAATCAGTATATCCTACAGCCAAATTCTTTTCGAGGATAGCTTCCACTGAAGGCCTCTCATCTCAAGAAAGAACACTTCAAAATTCTCATTCCACACAAGATCGCGTTCAACACCGGAGATAATTTAAAAAACGAAGTGTTATTTGCATGTCAAGATCATCTATGCTTTCGAGTCCATCATATTTTTGCTGGCCTTCCATTGTCAGAATGATGAAGGATTTGTTGAATTAATTTCTCCGGTAATCTTTTTGTCGCCTGCATGTAGCATTCGAACAGCCCCTGTTAATAACACAAGCGGCAATCTGAAAGAATAATCAAGATGGTCGAGGAAACTGACCTGAAAGTGTCTCATATGGAGAATTGGTTCACAACCAACATCTGCAATCAGCTTCCCATTAGGGGTTTTCAAACTGAAACGGCCCGCCTCATAGGCTGAAAGATTGTTCTTATCACTGGGTAGACTCTGGCAAACCTTAAGCAGTGAGCCAAGCGAATTCATCTGACAGACCAAAGGAAAAAATCAGATGAGAAACCCAAATTTAAGCATGCACCTTCAGAAAACAACAAAACCCAAGGTGGGAACAAAATTGTGCAGGTACAAATAAGTAAATGAATTAGCCACATTAATATCTATCATATATGTTTGCAGTACCTTTTTCCATTCATTTATGGACAAAAGAAAGAAAATTCCAGTTGCACTTAAAGATATGATTCACAGAACATAGCAACTAGCAATAAAACAAGATTGGAACAGGCTCAGAAAATGCCTACTAAAACTATTGCAATCAAGGTAAAAATCAAATTCAGCATTACTCGGTGTAAATAAAAGAATGAGGAATTCATCTTGACAGATTTCCTACAGGACTCCACATCTGGCAGTCAGAATGCTTTAAAGCCAATTGCACAATGCACAAATGATTCAGAATGCAATATGAACAAACAGTAATTATCTCTAGCTTGCTTCAAAATTATATCAAGCAATGGAATATTTAAAATCCATATATGAGGAGGAAATCAACAGTTCTGAATTCAATTAAAATACATTGATAACTGGTATTTTGTAGAAGTTCTAAAGTAAATACAACAAAAGCTGGTATAAGATCACAAGTTTGCACGCCGTTCTTGTGTCTATTTTTGGCTCCATACGCTGAGATGGAAGAGTAGTGATAGCTCATTTAATAGCCAAAAAGTTGAGGATAGTAGAACTGAAAACTAAAAGATCACAACAGCCCTTTCAAAGCCATTAAATTTCCAATTCTTAACACTCTTAACACTTGCTGCGCATGGGAACACAGGTCAACTGAAGGGTATAAGGTGGCTTGAAGATATTACAGTAGCATTTGAGATAATATCGAGAGTTTTATGAAAATTCAAGATTAAAGCAGGTCAAATCAGAAATGTGGTCCACTGGCAGAGAATAAAGCAAAGCAATTATACAGGTGATATGACAGAAAGATGAGTATACACGAACCTTCATATACGGACAGGAGGCACAGCCACCATGAATTGAACATCCCTCACCACTTGCAACACCCGGTATAACAGACATTCCTAAAAATTCCCCTGCACCACCCAAAGTTTGGCTCACAGATGAACTTGGTGGAGTTCTTGTTACCGACTCCGATGAGACAGGAAAGATGATCTCCACGCTAACTTTTGCTCTGCCAGAAGACAAGTTGACAGAAGCTAATAATTTGCGAACTGCTGCAACTATTGAAGTCACCATACCAGATTCTGTTCCTAGTACAAATTGAAGATGGTCATCAACATTTCTATCCAAAGCCTCTTGCAATCTCTGTTTAATAAAATCTAGTATGTTTTGGGTGGAACCAACTACTCCCATCCCCCGTCTCTTTGCTTCCATAGCCAGCGAAAACATTTCACCCGGAACTTCAAAGTGGGCTGTTAAAAATGCATCACAATACATTTCATTTATCTTCTGCACAACTTCATGGCCAAAAAGGTGATGAACAATGCATGTTCCATCCTGATCCAGGGAAAAAAAGGCTAAGTCAACAAAAATGAATATATACAAAGCTAATGAAACTGCAACAACAGAACATATAGGGGTAATTATCAATTCTTTCTTTGTCTGACTTATTCCTTAGTTTTGCTTACTTTCTCCTTAATTTTTTTCTTCCCTACATACCCACCCAGACATACAGAGACGCATTTGATGCTGATCCAGAACCTTTGGTTGAATTCCTTCACTCAAAACAGATTAAAATGCATCATCCTATTGTTACAATCATTAATCCAACTGAATTTGAAATTAAATCACCTGAAAATAATGCAGGCGAGGAAGCAAAGATTTAATTGAGTTTCTATTATGTTGTGGATGTATTTCAGCAATTTCTTCATCAGTCATCACAGTCATCTGGCGAAAGAGTTCTGCAATGTTTGCACCCATGTAGGAATCAGGACCATACCATATGTTCAAGTTGGGCACTTCAGAAAAGGCCTGCATAAATATCATGTTTGGTCAATTTGAGTTCATAGACAATAATGAAGTTGCATAGTAAAGCAAAGAAACAAAAAACAAGTTTGCAAAAATATATCACCTGTAGAATTGTTTGTACAACATTCGAAGAAGTGCAAGTTATTGTAGGCACAAGTTCATGAGAATATGCTTTTGTCTCCAGAGAAGTGTTTATGTAAACCACATGTAGAGAAGGAGAAGAAACAGAGGCTGCAGAAAGATAATCCATATATGCAGGACTGGCTGCAGCATCAGCCAAAGAGCAACCAATCCGGTCATTAGACATCCTGTAAACTCCAACCTGCAAATGACAAGTGATTATCAAAGTTTGGAAGCACTACACAGGTTCAGTGTCAAAACCTACAACAGAAAAAGATAGCAACTTAGTACTTGCTACTTACTGAACCTTCAAGAACGACATTTTTTGAAACCACTGATCTTAGAGGCCCCTGCTTTATCAACTACGGTTTTGGCATTCATGGAAGCATTGTATACAACAAGGACAAAGTTCTTTCTATTAATGATGCAAGCACCAATTCTTATCAAATAATAGGTCTCATTGCTTTTACGGGTCGCAGATTGTATTCCAACCCCCCCCCCCCGGGGCCCTTTTTCCCTTTTTTCTCTCCAATCAAAAAGGAAAAAAAATAAAAAAAAGAAGTGTTCTGGACTCACAAAGTTGTGCTCAGCATGAATGTATTCACAAACTAACTCTCAACTCTCTTTTGTCTTGGTCACTCAACTTTGTGTCTAATGTCAATATGATTGCTTGAGTTTCAAAATTAGAAAAATAATCTGGTGATGGAACAGTTGGTTAATTAATCGACCAAGTTACCATTCAGAAAGACAACCTTATCCCTATTTTGATGCTAATTTTCATTCTGCACTTTAATTTGATTTTGTTTTTACTTATCTTTAAGCACTGAACTATAGAACAAGCACAATCAGTAATCATATCTTTTCCATTCCTGCAACTCGTGTTAGGTAAAAGATTAAGGGATACCATTGGCCAATGGAAGATTATGGCTTAAAGCGACAATAAGAGAAAAGGTATATCCAAACAAAAGATATCCTAACAGCCTTCTTCATCATGGTTTCTTCCTAAAGGGCTAACACAATTAAGCAATCCTTTCTTTTGAAGATTTTAATGTCAAATTTTTAATCGATTGCCAAGAAAAAAGAATATAACCTATTTCAGAGGTTAAGCATTCACCTAATTACAAATGGTTTAAGGTCAGAAATCTTCGAATTTCAACTTACTTAGTTTTATTGAAAGCATAGGTAAATGATTCACAAACACACACGGGCCTTAAGATGTTACAAAATCACTGAAAACAAACTTTTTTATTGACAACCCTGCAACATAAGCTTATACTGCAAATTAGATCTTTTAAAAAAATGTAAATAATATTTTTATTCTCCCTTCTTGCCCTTCAACTCAAGTTTAATACAAAAGATCAAGTCCCTATATAACTTGCATGACCATACAGGTAAGCAGCATGATTTTCTCTTGTCTAACAATCACACACAAGACCACTTAATGCAACAAGAAAGTTAAGAAATTCATACCCAAAAGTGCTCGTGAGCATCCATGACGATTAATTTTTTATATCAGGTAGATGATCCACCAATTTTTTTTTTTTCCTAGTATGTGATTCCAAATACATGTCATCTATTTTTATCACTCCAGCTAACCACAACAAAAAGAGGTATTAAACTGCCACTATATTTATTCCTCGTACATATGACTGTGTTGAACAGCAGTACTGAGACAGAAAGCAGCTGAATCTACAAAAGTCATGCTATTTATTTGGACCTTTTACGATGAAAATTCCATGAATCATGATTGTTTTGAATATTTCTTGCTTTCACATAGTTAATGCAGGTGAATTTTGAACACACGTGAAGAGAAACGGGTCAGAGTTTTTATTGATCACATCAACCACGAACAATTAAACCAGGTAACTAGATTATAATTAATTTTGGTTGCCCAGTCTGGCCTTACCTATCCGAACAATCAATCAATCAATCAATCAATCTCTCTCTCTCTCTCTCTCTCTCTCTCTCTCTCTCTCTCTCTCTCTCTCTCTCTCTCTCTCTCTCTCTCTGTTTCTTCCAAAAGCTTTCAGAATTCATTCCTTCCAATCTGAAGTTCAAAGTTTCTTTCTTAGCTACATTATATCGTGATCATTACATAATCGATGTCTTCTAATTATCATACTAGTACTTCAAGTCTGTTATTAGCCATCAACTTGACTCCAAACTTTAACCAACCAATTACTTACCACATGCTGTGATCCAAAGAGGAGAGAAACAATAAGTACATGACACATGACAATGAATACAAACTCGTTCCCAAAAGAATAGTTAATTGTGCAAAGGCCACAACAGGAAGCCTAAACATATTGAAAGCAAACAAATATAAAGATTAAATCTATCATTATAGTTATGCAGTGAAAGAAGTCAAGTCAAAATCATGCAGAAAAGGTTTTTTTTATTTTTTTTTTCATTTTCCTTTTTTTAACTTTCCTATTTGTATTTTATTTTCTCTTTTCATTTTAATGTTGAACAATATCAAATTAAGGGCGAGGGTGTGCTGTCTGCATTTATAGGTTCAAAATAAGAAACATCGCTGGTGACATTAAATGCATTAGATGGAAAATCTTCACATCTATGAATTACAACTTGAATAACAAAACATGTAAATTAAAAGGGCAGGGGAAATGGGAAGGAGGTACCCCTGAAAATCCAGCCTGATCTAGGATTGCACGGACATTCTCTGACATAAAATCTACACCTAGCACAGTTATGAACTGACATCCAGCTTTCGCCATCTTGACAGCTGAATCTGCCATAACCAAGGAATCAGAGATATGGATGTGAGGCCACAGCTTCTGGGCAGCAGTTAAAACACCTTGGACCTCTGGGTCCATGTAAAAATGTGCTACAACACCAATTTTCTTCTCCTTAAGTAAATTGGCAAGTTGTTGAACGTTTAATTCATCAGGGGACAAAAACCTAGCCTGCATATAAACTACAAAAGCTCAGGCTTCTAAAAGGCTAAGAATTTCACATATCACATATTAGGGCTGATAGAAAGAACTAATGAACAATACAGAAATATATGTATTTTACCTTATACCACAAATATCACCAAATTTGAAAATTTTTACAGATTCAAGTATATCTATCAATGCTCCCTAATCCCCCCTGTTCTTACTTGTTTCCAAACATAGAGGGATGTAAAGGGGTATTTGACTGTGAGAGAAAGAGGGAGATCTAATTCATATTTTTAAAACAACATGGTGCACTTTAGAAACGGAAGAACATAGGAAAATCTTGGAAAGAATAATTCATTCTTCAATCCAAGGAGATTCTGACCATCATTGGCCTCAAGGAGATCATTCACTTCACATTTTTTACTCTATTAATGCTTGACTTGGCTATATTGTCTTGGAGTTGAAGAAACATTTGCTACAGTAAAATAAATGAAAAAAATTTAACCATCTTCTCTCTCTTAACGTTGAGCTATAAGTTTGTGCCGAACAAGTTTCACTAAGTCACTGATGATGATCAACTCCATGACACTTCCTTCGAGATCAACCTGAAGTATCCAGGACAAAATGCCTATGAGCAAATCTCCAATTTTTGCATCACTCATGAGGCTTATAGACAGATCATCAATCAGACATTTTTAGCTTTCTTATTTTGTTAATAGCTTATTAGTAGATGTCCTAGTCCAAGACCGATGCCTTACTGCCAAATGTATTCATTTCTTCAACGAACATGGAAAAAATTAAATAAAAAAATAAAAGTGAGCTAAAGAGGAAGTTATGCATAAGTCTATTACGAGAGCAAGACACAAGACAGCTTCACTGGAATCAAGACAAAACTTATGGATTCACAATAACTAAAATATGCGTCATCTCCATATTAAAAGTAACTAAGATTAAAGGAGTCAGATATTCAGTTTCAGATAGCAGTTCACATCATAAGACACCAGTTCTGTAAATTAAACCTAAAGTTCAACCAGGTGAGCTTTTTCAAGAAGCTTCTTCATCAACACTAGTATTCTCTCAATTCTTCTCCACTAAAAAACAGCTCGCATGAGTGTGCAAAAAAATAGGAACACATAATTCAAATTTCTCCAGTCCTCACTATTCAGATCTATTCTCTTCAAAAAACCAACTACTCATAACTTCTCAACGAATTCAATCTTCAATTGTATTCCAAAATATTGCAACTTGAATGTTCTGGCAGCCATTCAAAAAATACATTTAAGACAGCAAGCAAGTTACAGTCTTTATAGCAACTTTAAACTAATCTAGTCTAAAGCTCTAATTACATTAAACATGCAAGCAAAAACAAGAAAAGGTACCCAATCTCACAATCATCACACATAATACAAATATAACATAACAAGGAAAAAGAAAACAGAACAAGAAAGAGAAGTCCACCTGAGCTTCAGCATAACTGCCTTTAGCTTCTATCCCATCAGAACTCACAACAAGAGATGGAAACGGCTCGGCACGCGGCCTACCTTCGCGCTCAGCAACCAAACCCTTAGTCCTTTTCTGCATACTCATCAACACATTATGCCAAGTATTCACTCTAGAAGCAGTAGAACTTAAACCTCCCACTCCATTCAATCCCACAATACTCAAAGCCCCCAAATCTTCAGTTTTCAACTCCAAAACCTCCTCAACCGTAGCCCCATCCAAAACCGAAATCAAACAAGAACAGAACCCTTTAGTTATCTCAGAATCACTGTCGGCTAAAAACCTCATCCTCTGATCATCATCCATCCTAACATGTAACCAAACCTGAGCAGTGCACCCTGGCACACGGTTTTCGGTTATTTTTAATGATTCTTCCATTGCTGGGCAACAGGAAGCATAGTTTAACAGACGCTTTACGCGATCAACAGGCTCCTTGAGGGCCTGAAACTCAGAAATTAACAGCTGAAGCTTTGTTTTTATATTGGAAGAGATATCAGATTGATGAGAAGTGAAGGAGGTGACTGCTGAGCAGGAAAAAGACGGGATTTTTTTGGGATGAAATTCTGAGGTGGATTTGAAAGGGGATGGTGAATCGGGGTCTGAATTTGAAGTTTGGATGCATTTGAAAGTTGGTTTGAAAGTAGAGAAACGGGGCTGTGAATGACTATTTCTAGTATTGGAACTAAAAGGGTTGGTAGATTTTGAGAAAGAGATTGAAGATGATGCTCTCATAGCTAGACTTGCTGTATCCATCTGTGTGTTTTTGTATGTATTTTGCGTGTGTTTCTTGAATTTTCTATATAACCCTCGAAAGTTTATGTTCTGTTTGTGTTTGTTCTGTGTTTTTGTGCGTGTTTTGGGTGTGAAGAGAAGGAAAGAGTGTGTGTAGTGTGTGTTTTGGAGGCCTAGAAAAACGCACCATGGGGTGTGGGGGGTATTTAATGAGAGGAGGAGGAGGGAGAAGGAAGGAGAGGAAGAAGAGGAGAGGAAGGTGAGGACGGAGAGCCACGCAAAAGGAAGGAAAAAGGTGAGGAAATGAGTGTGCTAATAAAGAATGGTGGTGAATATAATCGTATTATATAAATACCAAAAAGGTCATCTTTTGATGATTGATAATTCTATTGAAAATATATTATTCGCAAAAAGTTATTTGTAGTGGTTTTATAGGGATTGACGGTTACATGTTTTAAAAATGTATATACTTATAAAGAATGGATGTATGTAAAGGGTAGATTTCTATATTTGTAATTGTTACATAAATGTATCAACATATAATATATAAAAATTTCAAGTAAACACAGAACCCCACGATTGGTGCGTAGGATCGGAGTATAATGTAAATAGTTTTTTCAACTTAATCATTTTATTCTTATATTTAATATGTACATTTTAAGTTAGAAAGTCATTTTTTACTACAATGCCACTCTAACTTTTTCTTATAATCCTTATTCCTTAACAAAATCTAGGGAGAGACTGCCCCTTCTGGCTTTTTCCTATAATCCAAAATCTGGGGAGAGGTTGCCCTTTTTAGCCTTTTTCTATAATCTCATTCCTCAACAAAATCTAGAAAGAAGTCTTCCAACTTCATCTTGGAAAGACTTAAAAAATAGGGGTCAATTTTATCCTTACGCATATTTATTTGGTTAATTCTTTTTAACCCAAGATATATTTAGTAATTTTTCATTTTTAAAATTTACAAAAATATTAGATTTTTAATAACTTTAATTAATAAATTTTTTAGTTTTTAAATCACAATCAGTTTAATATGTGTTTAGAATATTTTTTTGTTTTTGCAATAAAAAATGTTTAAAATACTTATTTCAACTTGTATGCAAATGTGTAAAAATCAAACTTCCTATAAATTAAATTATAGTATGAATGTTTAGTTTCATTGTTAATTTTTTTCACATTCTTAATTATAATGCTAGTCATTATAAAAGTTCTAAAATTTAATTAAAGAGTATAATTAATTTTATTTTAACGAGAATATTAAGAATTTTAAAATTAAAAATATTAAAGTCTTTTGTATTCATAGAATCCAAACAAACAAAATAAAATATGATATATTATAGTACAAAGAATTAAGGGCAATTAAGTCAAATAAAAATATATTTTATTCCATTATGACACCTAAATATGATTATACCAAAAATTAGGAAAGAAATTAACATTCTACTATGACTTGGTTTACCAAATAGTAGATTGAAAAAAAAGTTTCAATCCACTCAAAGTAGAAAGGCATTCAAAATAGGAAAGGCTTTTTATTCTCACGTACCAAACGTGGGATAACATTAATATATAAGAATAGTATATAGACTATTTAAGATTAAAAGACATATGAATTGAAGGGAGCAAATAGAAAATCGAGCTATTAAAGGTCTATGACTCTACTTCAAAAATTGAGAGTTACGAATTGAAATAAACACGTGTCTAAGCGAAGGCAAGAATTATTGCAGTAGGGTAACAGTTAAGAGGATATGAAAGGCGTTGTGACATTAAGATTTTGAAGGTTTAGCCAAGGATTACAACCATTAAGATTTTTTAGGTTTAGTTATTTAGCCAAGGTTCACAACCATTAAGATTTTTTAGGTTTAGCTAAGACTTACCCCAAACCTCAGAACTCTGTGGTATTTGGTTTGGTATTGTTATCGCACATGACTTTCATACTAATGAAAAAATTGCTAAGGAACGTTTTTATCTGAATATTTTTGCTTATCACTTCTCATAAGCATTTTGATAGAAAAATTATTATATAACCCTCTTTCAGTGCAAAATTCAAATAGGCTTCTAAAATTTTATTGAACAAAATATGTTTTTAATTTTAGACTAAACATTCTTAAAATTACTTTTGTCTAATTTCTCCGAAGGTACATCGTTTTAAGTTTTGGATGAGGTGGAGAGAATTTATATGGCCTGAAAGAAGTACCAGATAAATTGTTCGATTTGTAAAAGGAAAAAAAGTAGGAAGAAGGGTCAAAGGAAGAAGGGAAGACGAATCCAACAACAAAAAGAAGATTGCGATTCAAATATTAACCCCAACAATTTGAGGCGGCGTGTTGATTTTGCTCGATCCCGCCAGGATCCCTCCCGCATAATCCTTTTTTTAATCTAGTGGTGTATAGAATATAATTTGTTTAATAAATTTGTATCCTCAATTCCCACCATACATATAGCATAAAATGCAACTCAACAGTCGAGGAGAATAAACTTATTGTCAAGGGCCTTTATTATTATTTTTTTATTTCTAGCACTACAAGTTGCACATATATATTAAATAAAACATTTGGAAATTAACTTTTCTTTTGAATATTCAGCTTACTTATATATTTACATTATTTAAGGACAGGAAAGAAATAATTGTAAAAAAATAACTGCTTTAATTGTTATTGATGTATGTTGCATTGTGGGGTCTCTTGCGTCACATCAAAAGACATGCACATAAGAAAAATTATTTGTGTACATTTTTAATTAGTAAAAAACATCGTGTGGTCCATAATAAATAACATAAAAGGACATGTACATCAGCAAAATCACGTTCTTACAATTTTTATCAAATAAAAACTAATTTAAGCCATCAATTACTTGACTCTCCAAAGAGCTAAGGAGTAAATAAAACTCGTTCAGATTTCCGTAACACCACGTCCACAAACATGAATCAAATCTTTTGTTTTCTAATACTAAACTACAACGTCGTACGACCTATTTTGTATAGTTTTATATTGATACGTTATAATTATATATTAAATATAATTAAATACTATAAAAAATTAGACAAAGAATATAGGTGCTCGACAAATAAGGAAAAACTGTAAAGGTTGCCGTCAATATAGCCCGTCGCATCCTTTTCTTCAGCAGAAAGAAGTGAAAAAATTTACAAACTTCAATTGATGATTCATGGAACAACTTTCTACAATGTTAGAACTTTAAGTCGGATAGGATTCTTTTTAAAGCATATAACAACTTACAATATAAGCTCAACGGCCTTGTTTCCAATCACTTTTAAGAAGTTAAAAGTATTTTTTTTTTAAATTGAAAAAGATGTACCTTGTTCCCAATCGCTTATAATAAGTTAAAAATAATTTTTTTAAATTGAAAAAATTATGTTTGGGAAAAAGCAGCTTATAATATGTTAAAAATAATTTTTTTAAATTGAAAAAAATATGTTTGGGAAAAAGCAGCTCTTGGATTGCTTTAAAATACAACTTTTAACTTAATATCAAAAACAAAATATGTTTTTTTTTTCGTTTTCTTAATAAATTATTAAAAGTAACTTCTTTTTCAATATAAAAAATCTACTTATAAATATTCATATGCTCTTAAGAACAGACCTTACATGTGAGATCAATCACGCATTGTCACCAATATAGCAATGCATACAAGTCCATATGCATCCCTTTTAAATACCTTCATTCAATTCATGGATGGTGAACTTACATCTTTTTGTGTATTAGACATTTATTTTCTTTAGCTCCAAAGGTTTTATCTTCTTCTTCTTCTTTTCTTTTACCTATCTCGAAGGAAAGTCATGAACTGTGGGTGCCCACGGTCACTTGGAGCCATGCAATAATTTATTTGTTATGTTGGTCAATATTGATCACTTGTGTCGCTTTTGGACAATACTTGGTGTTGTTTTAGGTGGAAATGTCAATATTGATGGACTAAAACATCCAAGCATGAAGACTTCAGAGTCTGAGGAGGAGGTGAATTCAATGATTGCTTCTTTTGAAAATGATACATGTTAAAGACGGTGATGAATTGTATCGAGAAGAGCAACAAGACTATACCAATAGACACGAAGGATTGAGTATTGCTCTGGGGACTCTTTTTTTTTTATTATTATTAAAACTATACTGACTAATTTTTTTTTATGAAAATTTTACTATTATATTGGGAAAGGAGAATGGTATTTGTAAGATTCAGACCTCCAAGTTTCAGAGAGGAATCATAAAACTCTAACCCTTTCGACTCTCTGTTCGTTCCTATTAGAAATTCTCTGTGATTATGCTAAATTTGTTGGAGGAACTTTAATTAAGAAGGAGAAAGTAGAGAGACCAATAACCATAAAATACATTGTGATAGTTTATAAAGAAGAAAGGTATTTGGATAGTTAGGGACTATTTTAGTGGAAACTAGTCCATATATAGTCCATGTCTTTGTCACTGGTCTAAACTTTAACTTCCTCGAACTTTGTTGACATTAAAATGATGCCAAATCACTCTCTTGCCTTATCTTAAATAAGATGCTTGGTGCCCTTTTCAAGACGCAATTATCATTATCAAAGACAACAATCCCAGTTAAAACGATGCCAAATCACTTTCTTGCCTTATCTTAAACTAAGATGCTTCGTGCTCTTTACAAGACCGCAATTAGAGATGGAGATTTGGGCGGGATTTAATTGGGACTGTGAAATATAGGTCATA
>JAMWEH010000169.1:0-136383 GCA_024721245.1 Mitragyna speciosa
GTAAGGTAGTGTAGTAATAATTAGTTTTCGTATTGAATTGAATATGTTAAAGTTGTTATTTTTTAATTCTATTAATGAAGTCATAATAAAAAAAGGCAACAAAATAACAGTGTTAAATGAATTCGAGCTATAATAGTGTATTTTTTTTTTATATTTTCAGTCTAAGTTAGGATCTAGAAAAATGAGATTGGCATTCTATATTTCTCTGAAAATAAATCTTGGTCTCTATATAAAACTCATGTTGCTTAATGGCATGATAGAGTGATTTTATTTTTAATTGTATGATTTAAATTTAATTTACTAACTACAACATCTTTTAAATTTAAATTTTAATGAGATTCAAAAGTTTAGAATTTTGATTAACTAATTTTGTATTGTGATTTTCAAGTGGTTGTATGTGAATTAAACATAATATATTTATCATTTTCCTCTTACTATGCTATATACTTTAGTGGCATTTTAAAGTACGTAACACAACATCCATTTTTAATAATATGTGAGCTAAATTAGTTCAAGCTGATAATTTAATTGAACTTATTATTAATTTCTAAGAATAATTTTTGAATAAAAATTCAAAATTAAGATATTATTTTTATTTTAATATGAAAAATAAATTAAATAAATGGTCATGCTTAATCAAGAAATTATCCATTAAATTAAAAAAAGGCTAGATAGGAAACATTTAAATGTTCCTTTCTTGTATTTTTTTATTAATCTTGATTTAATAAAGGTGTGGTTTGTCTCTATCTAATTTCACACACGCAGTACGTAATTGTTATTCTTTTTAATTTATGAATGAAAAGTTGGATTTTTGTGTATGAAATTTAAAGCCAAAGATGTTTCTAGTCATTTACATATAAATAATGATTTGAGATAAACATAACAATAATTTTCAAAAAAAAATGAAGAAAAAATTTCCACATTCTAACCCACTGCATACCTGGTTGGCTCATACTCCTACAACTTTTTAAAAATGTTGAATTAGCCATGGTATAATTGTTACTAAATATAATATTCTTTCAGACAATGTAAAGGTTTATTATTATAATACTGATTTTTAAACTAATGCAAAATAGGTAGTTTTTCAATTTTGCATTAAATTCCTTTCTAATTTTATTTGGGAGGAGGACCTTTATTCTTTTTCTATATATTTTGTGCTTTATTATTAATTTAAAACTAAGTTTCATTAGAACCTTATTAATCTAAGTTTTATGTTTCATAAATGTCCATTCTTAATGTGATTAGACTAAAAAATAAGGCCTTTTTGAAAAATACATTAAATAATAACACTCAGAATTAAATAGATATTTGCAATTAAAAATAAATTTAAAAATATAAAATTATAAATATTTAAATATTGATTTCTCTTTCTATTTTTGGTTATTATTTATTATTTATTTTTGCTAAATGACTTTTTTTGTTTTAATTTTTTTGTAGATTTTGAAATTTAAATTTATATAAAAATTAATTAAAAGTATTAAAGAAGAAAATATAAACTTTTATACTAACAGATAAATATATAGTTTTGTAGGATCTAATTTAAATTTGTACATACAAAAGGTTTGAAAGACTTTTAAAGAGATTGAGTTTGATTAGGATTTAATTAATCCTTTTTGCTAAATGACTTTTGTTTGTTTCAATTTTGTTGTAGATTTTGAAATTTAAATTTATATACAAATTAATTAAAAGTATTAAAACAAATTTTTATACTAACAGATAAGTATATATTGTGTTGGATCTAATTTAAATTTGACAATAAAAGGTTTGAAAGACCTTTAAAGAGGTTGAGTTTGATTAGGATTTAATTAATCCTTTTTGCTAAATGACTTTTTGTTTTAATTTTGTTGTAGATTTTGAAATTTAAATTTATATACAAATTAATTAAAAGTATTAAAGAAGAAAATATAATTTTTTATACTAATAGATAAATATATATTTTTGTAGGATCTAATTTAAATTTGTACTTATAAAAGGTTTGAAAGACTTTTAAAGAGGTTGATTTCAATTAAGATTTAATTAATCCTTTTTGCTAAATGAATTTTTTTGTTTCAATTTTGTTGTAGAATTTGAAATTTAAATTTATATACAAATTAATTAAAAGTATTAAAGAAGAAAATACAAATTTTTATACTAACAGATAAATATATATTTTTAAAGATGTTCAGTTTGACTAGGATTTAATTAATCCTTTTTGCTAAAATGACTTTTTAGTTTTAATTTTGTTGTAAATTTTGAAATTTAAATTCATATTCAAATTAATTAAAAGTATTAAAGAAGAAAATATAAATTTTTATACTAATAGATAGAATATATTTTTGTAAGATCTAATTTAAATTTGTACTATAAAAGGTTTGAAAGACCCTTAAAGAGGTTGAGTGTGATTAGGATTTAATTAATACTTTTTGCTAAATAACTTTTTTGTTTCAATTTTGTTGTAGATTTTAAAATTTAAAATTATATACAAATTAATTAAAAGTATTAAAGAAGAAAATATAATTTTTTATACTAACAGATAAGTATATATTTTTGTAGGATCTAATTTAAATTTGTACTTATAGAAAGTTTGAAAAACTTTTAAAGAAGCTGAGTCTGATTAGGATTTAATTAATCCACTTTTTGTAGTTCCATTGGTATCCTTTTTTGTTGTAGTTAGGATTTAATTAATCCTTTTTGCTAAATGACTTTTTTTGTTTCAATTTTGTTGTAGATTTTGAACTTTAAATTTATATACAAATCAATTAAAAGTATTGAAGAAGAAAATACAAATTTTTATACTAACAGATAAATTTATATTTTTAAAGAGGTTGAGTTTGATTAGGATTTAATTAATCCTTTTTGCTAAATGACTTTTTTGTTTTAATTTTGTTGTAGATTTTGAAATTTAAATTCATATTCAAGTTAATTAAAGGTATTAAAGAAGAAACTATAAATTTTTATACTAAGAGATAGTATATATTTTTGTAAGATCTAATTTAAAATTGTACTGTAAAAGGTTTGAAAGATCTTTAAAGAGATTGAGTTTGATTAGGATTTAATTAATCCTTTTTGCTAATTGAGTTTGATTAGGATTTAATTAATTCTTTTTGCTAATAACTTTTTTATTTCAATTTTGTTGTAGATTTTGAAATTTGAATTTATATACAAATTAATTAAAAGTATTAAAGAAGAAAATATAATTTTTTAGACTAACAAATAAGTATATATTTTTGTAGGATCTAATTTAAATTTGTACTTATAGAAGCTTTGAAAGACTTTTAAAGGGGTTGAGTTTGATATTCAAATTAATTAAAAGTATTAAAGAAGAAAATATAATTTTTTTATAGCTAACAGATAAGTATATATTTTTGTAGGATCTAATTTAAATTTGTACTTATTGAAGGTTTGAAAGACTTTTAAAGAG
Organism: Mitragyna speciosa; assembly: GCA_024721245.1. NCBI lineage: Eukaryota > Viridiplantae > Streptophyta > Magnoliopsida > Gentianales > Rubiaceae > Mitragyna > Mitragyna speciosa. The sequence continues at coordinate 3,401 of JAMWEH010000169.1, forward strand.
GTTGAGTTTGATTAGGATTTAATTAATCCACTTTTTGTAATTCCATTAATATCCTTTTTGGTAATATGACTACAACTTAAAAGATAAGGGTATTTTAAGAAATACATGAATTGTTAAATCACTTAAGGTCCGATATACTTTTATATATATATATACACACACACATAAATATACATACAGATATATATATATATATATATATATGACGTCATCCGGTTCAATTTTGAATCGACCTCCGGTTGAACCTATTGACCCCTAACCTCTGAGCTCAACCGAGTAGATACTCGGTCCAAGTATGAGAATATAGCGTAAAACCCAATGTGAAATGATTTGACCATAAGGGGCCTAAACAGTAAAGTACAATTAAAGGAAAGAGGGGCAAAATAATAAATGGAACAGCAAATACACTACTGAACCGGAAGACACACGTGCATACCAAACCAATCAAGCAAGAGGAGGAGTCCACGTGTCAACAAGGAAGCACCCACAGGTGCTAACGCTTTTTTTTTTTGTCTAATAGGTAAGTAAATATATATAACTTGTTTCTTAAGATCTAAAAAAAATAATATAAATGAATAACAAAGACATTAGTATTGTATTGTATTAACGATGATAATTAATTTATATTGTGAAAATCAAGGATATATAATTTTACTTTTTAAACAAAAGCAACATTAAGTTCAATATAAAAGAGGCATCGATAGGACAAATTTTGGGGATATTATAATGGGGTTACAATATAGTATCGCTAGGTGAACCTTTTCACTTATAAAATTCAATCGATTAGTAGTTAGAAGGTAAAATATATTATAGTGGACACTTTCTTCGGTATCATGCTATAATGGCATTATGAAATTTTCAAAAAATATTGTACCCTTATTTCAAAAAAAAAATGTACCCTAATCAAAGATTGAAAACCTTACGAATCTTGTATATTATTACAAAAAAGTATTAAATACATTATATGCATTGTCATGTGGTGTATGAAAACTAATAATTTATCATCATGTGATGATAATGTAAATATCTTATATTATTTGACGATACGTAATTATTTCTAATGTACCATATAACATGTTGCCTGGCGTGGTATGCGTGCAAGAGAAATTGCTTAAAATAGGATTACTTTAAAATCTGTTCTATATGTGGGATGGTTTTGTGCCGTGCTTCTGAAAAAGGGATTATCGCATTTAACGAATGCGATTTTTCTTTTTTATTTTTATTTTTCCCAAAGACCTGCTGGGAGGTGCTGAAATTTATGTGGGTTGTCTTTGGACTACGCATTCGAGGAATGCGTTTTCTCCACCGAACGCTTTTCTTAATAACGCATATGCTTCAGACATAAAAAAAAAAATTAAAACCTTTTTCTGGTCAATTTAATCCTCAACCCTTTTTTATATATTGCAGTTCACATGCTTCCACTTTGTTTTTAATTTTTTATGTTACTGTACTTATTTATATATTGCAGTTTTTTGATAATATATTTTTTGATTTTTTTTTTTAAATTTCTAGATTCAATATCCAATCATGTAAGCTAATTTTTCCACTATACTTTTAGATGAGACAAGGCTATATATTTTTGACTAATCTAAATAAATGTTTAATATTTGACCAGTCTATTGTTTGGTAATCCAAGTTATAATAGAATGTCATTCCTTTTTCAATGTTTGATATAATCATATTTAGGTGTTCTAATGGAATAAAATATATATTAATTTGACTTAATTTCCCTTAAACCTTTGTACTAGAGTATATCATATTTTTATTTTGTTTATTTGTGATTCTAAGACTACAAAAGATTTTAATATTTTTAATTTTAAAATTCTTAATATTCTTGTTAAAATTAAATAAATTATATTCTTTAATTAATTTAAAATTTTAATAGCTATTAGAATTATAGTTAAGAATGTGAAAAAATTAATAACAGAAATAGGAAATCTAGTTTTACACATTTGCATAAAAGTTAAAAATAATATTTCAAACATTTTTATAGCAAAAAGAAAAAAATATTCTAAGCACATATTGAACTGATTGTGATTTAAAAATCATAAAAAAATTATTAATTAAAATTATAAAAAAATCTTAATATTTTTTAAAATTTTAAAAATAAAAATTAGTGACTAGACCAGTGATTCTATTACTTCAACTTGGGATGCTTAGAACTATCATGATCGAATATTGGAGTCAAGGAATAATTTTTTTAAACATTAAATATTTAAACATTGATAAAATATCTAGCTTTGTCTCATCTAAATATATATTGGAAAAATCAAATTACATGATTAGATATTGAATCCAGAAATTTAACAACTAAAAAATCAGCATATATATTGTCAAAAAATTACAATATATAAATAAGTACAGTAACCTAAAAATTTTAAGAACAAGGTGGAAGAATGTGATTTTAGCAATATATAAACTAAGGTTGGGGGTTAAATTAAATTGACTAGGAAAAGGTTTTAATTTTTTTTCATATGAGGGATGTGCAGAGAAAACGCATTCGAAGAATGCGTTGTTCAAAGACAACGCACGCCGCAAATGCGTTGTCATGCATAAATTTCAACACCTGCTCGGTCTGCCAAAAAAATATTAAAAAATGGTAAAATCGCATTTACTAAATGCGATAATCCCATTTTCAGAAACAGCACACAAAATCACCCCACATGTAGAACAAATTTTAAATTAATCCCACTTTAAGCAATTGCTCTTGCACGCATGTGCAATACCTATTCATATTACTACCACTGTGGTCTGATGGAATCCACTGTACAGGAGCAGTACATTGTGGGGCAAGAAATGGTCCCAAAGCACCAAACGAAAAATTACTCGGGTAGGTCAAATTAAAACCTGCTCCAAATGGTCCTCTGTTTTGTACGAAATGATGGATACATAACATCTACTCGCGTCATTAGGAAAATGACCCCATTATTGGAATCAAACATTTTGTTGTACTGAGCTACCAGAAAAAAGCATGTCCAGTCAACAAACAAAGTCTCCCCTCTACTAGGTTGGATTCATTGACAATATCGAAAATGTTAAAAACCATCAACATAGAACAAAGGGTACCAGAAACAGATCAGAGCAAGTGAGATGAAAACTGTCGGCCACCATGTGATGTTCTTGAAGGAGGGCAACCACAAATGACTTCCCTCAATTCCTATATAATCTTTTGGAATCCGAATGCGTGTGGAAATTGTGTTCATAGAACAAGTGATGTTAACACTTATCTTTCGAATAAAATCCACTCATTTGAAAATATCCCAAAGGCTTAAACTATTCAAGTGGTACCACCACAGAATATATAATAATCTGTTGTATTTATAGATCAAAGTAATTCAAATCCTTAACTTAGCAACCCTTGTAGTATACCTAGAAATCTACAGAATACAGTAAAAAAACATGCATAATATTTCATCATAATTAATTAGTCTTAATAAGAGAACAAAAAATGTACATGAAATGACTTACTGATTGATATACTAACAGATTCCTCTTGAGGAAGATTTATTACACTTATATTGCATTTCTCGCAAGAAGTTGTACATGTATAAACTTGTGTATGAATGTTTAGATAGGAGTCCATCGTGGTGTATGGAGGAGGAGGTCAATGGATATGAGCAAAAAGATAGTGGAAATTTGCTTGAAAAAGTAGAAAAGTTTGGGAGATGACGGAAAGCGAAAGCAACATGGCCATTGAACGCAGGACTCCGCTGGCAGGGAACCTTAGTTCCCCAAGCAAGTGGGTTATACGGTCATATTATATGTAATACAAACTTTTCTCAAATTCATTTTTGCAACAAAATCAATTCACACAACAACATCATTTTATTCATCTACCAATTTTGGCTTACTGCTGTCGAGTGAGATTCTAGGCGACCCTCTACAATGAAATTCTACCAAGATTGGTTTATGATTGTTGTATAAAATTTTAGGGAAGTAAGGAGCTACATTATTTAACTTGTATATATACTATTGTCTACTGTAATGACATTTTAGGTGCGCGGGAAGGTATATTTCAATTTCAGATTTTCTATATAAGTGAATCTCTTTTAAGGATGGTAGGAAATGAACGTTGAAGTGGTTTTGTGAATGAAGTTCAACTTTAAACAATATGGATTGATGGTAAAGAAAAATGCTACACGTCCAAGTTTCGGGCCTTCCAGCTACTTTTTTCGATTTTCTCTTCTAAAATATTCATTCGTAGTATTCTTTTAGGAAAAATTGCACAAATAGTCCCTCAAATATGCACATTACCTTTTCGTTTGGTCCTGCACATCTAAAATAATATATATATATATATATATATATATGTATATTACAAATATTGTAATTTGGTCCTAAATTCCATTTTGGACTAGTTTCTTGCTTAAAAATGTCACAATTATCCGATCATTACTAGCAACTCTTTATTTGTTTTATGTATTGCCTTAGTTGGATTTCTTTTCGAAGAATTTTATTTCATTTAAGCAAAGTAATTGATTGTAAATCATCCATCATCCTTTTCATACCTTTGCTCAATTAATATTGCTCTTACAGCAGAACGAAAACTTCCTATTTCAAAACGATTAATAGGACAAAATTCTGTTTTCTTAGATTGGTATATGTTGCATTTGCATTTGGCACTTAATTTTAGTCTAGAATAATGTACCCCAATTACATATTGAATTAATAAAATTAATTGTTTAACCATATACAAGAATAAAAACGCGTTTAACCATTGGAGATGTACAAGAATAAATGAAAAATATATATTTAAGTATTTGCTTATGTTATGTAATTTGTTTGTACAAAATTGGAAAACATACTTCTTTAAATTAAATGATAGTGAAAGATAGATCATTCATGCCCTTATAGTAGAGGAAGAAAAGATGTTGTAGTAGTAATGGTGAAAGATGGCTTTGATCGTTTGGGACAATATTTGTCTACTACTATCTTTATTTAAAATTTAGTTATTTAGTAAGACTATTTTATTGTAATATTTTAAAGCTCTTACTACGTAATGTTTGATTGGCTATAAAGTTGAAGAACATAGAATTGGTACCTAGTTAGGTTACTAAAACACGTAGTATTAATTATTTTAACATATAATCACAATAGAGGGTAACATTGCTTATCTTTGGACAAGTATTTATGCCATCTAATCCTTCTATATTTTGTTAATTTAAAGTAATATGAAATCTTCAAACAATTTGAACATCAATATCTCACATCGACGTATACATTTTATTTAAGTTTACAACATATGAGGTATTTAATCATTGAAAAATAATTTTAAGAAAATATTAAATATAATAATATTTATATTAACCAAAAAATATGTATGTAAATCTTGGTAAATTCCATGAATTAGTAAAGAAAACAACAATACCAAATATTCAACATGCATACTGAGGATAAAGAAAAACCAATATTAATAAAAGCACACCAAAAACAAATTGGAGAACCAAAAACAAAGTTAAAAATATGAAATGACGATTAAATCCCAATCATAGACATTAAAAGCAGGAAAAAGATATTACAAGGCAAAAGCAATAGACTGAAACCAATATATATACCTAGAAATCTACCAATGAAAATGACAACTCAAAAAATCTAACTACGCTATTTGAGTATAATTTAATTTTTCAATTGGTCTTGCATAGAATGTCATAATTTTTCTTTCCAATACATTCATAATTTTTCTTTCCAATAAATTCTTATGACTTCTACTTATGCATCTAAAATAACATGCTTTACAAAATACACAAGAAAACATCATAAAACTCCTTATCAACGTGCAACGTGCCATATTATTAGTGTACATAAACGTACAGAAGTGATTTTATTTTTCCAAACGAAGAAGCTAGCAGAACTTATGTAGCATTAAAATCTCGTAACTTGCTTATTTACTACTAGAATTTTCATGGGCAGAAAGTGATGGCATAATTAGGTTGCCCTTTGCACGTAAACAAGCTACTTGGATCATCATATGCATAGCTATAGGCTTGAGGACATTGCTGCTTGAAGATGTTGGAGTAGTTTGTTGGCTTGCATGTAGCAGAATTGTTGTAATAACCAGTGCAGCAATACTGTGGCTGATTGAATGCAACGCATGCGCTCTTGCAACCAATTATACCACCTCCTGTAGTGATATATAGCCAGTTCTTTTGGACACGCCTTATTATTGATGTCAACCGGACAACTAATAGTAGTACAACCACCAATTTGTGGTGCCACCGTCACTGGCAGATTGAAGCCATCAACAAGGCTAATATCGTAGTTATCTTGTCCACCGTCTCCATATAGGGTGAATTCTGCTAGTGTTGCTGGAGGTACTGCACCTGCACCACGACATTCTATCATTCCTGAGCCACAATCACCACTCTCACAACTGAATCTTTCTCCATTAGTTGAGCAAAGAAATCTAGCCCAAATTCGTCCAGACCACTGATATGGAATATCTAGTACCGTTGAGGCTTGAGATGCTAACTCAAACCCTGTTGTTATTGACGTACCGTTGCTGCTGGTTAGTGATGCAGGCCATATTGTATAGGGGCACTGATTTTTGATTGTGAATGTAACGGAAAGTGCATCTGCAAGGCAAGATGTCGCATGTAAGTAAATCAAATGGAATCATTATCTTTATTAGGTCATAATTTAACAGTCAATATTTTTAATACCGACACTACAGTATACTGCTATCGTAATGGTCTGAAAGAAAATATGGGTACGACAATGATCGAGCAAAATTAGGATTTTGTCAGAGTAGCTACATTCAATATAGATCAATTAATCAACAAGAATACAAGAAATGGCAAAGCATTCCCTTGATCTGAGTCAAAATAGACTAGCAACTTCTGGTAAGAAAATGTTTTAACCATTTGACTACATCTGGGCTTTCCTATGTTTACTTCCATGATTTGCACATAATCTTCTACTGATTACTTATATGGGATTTTTATACATTTGAAAATCATTGCTACCATGAACGTATTTATATATGACAAGAAGGCGAGCGTTATACATGGATTCACAAGATTGATGCAATTTATGTACAAATGCTTGCAAATTTAAAGCAAGCAAATAAATAAGACTTACGTGAGAAGAAGAAAAACAAGAAGGAAAAGGCAAAGAAGTTTTTGATTTTCATCATCACCTATCTCCTAAACCTTGGCAGTGGTGACGAAAATCAAAGCTTGTGAGGATGGAGATTGTAAGGGAGAAGTGAGCCTATTTATGCAAGTAATCAGTTGAATAAGAAATTATTTTCATAGACCAAGTAAACAATGGAAAATACTTAGGTGGACCGGATTCACGGGCTACGATTAAGCCATAAGGGTTCACAGGGGTTCCTCTGAATCCTTGTGGCTTAATCGCAGTCGTTAGATCCACGGGTCCATAGACCCCACAGATCCACTTAAGTATTTCCCGTAAACAGTAGTGGAGTCGTAAACCCAAAAGCCAAGGGTTCGAACCCCACCATCATTATTTTCCTCCCCCAATGTACTAGTGTAGATTTAATAAATAAATAAAAAAAGCTACATTTTTCTTTATTTTAGGATTAGAAAGCAAGACCTGTGTGATCAAAGGTTGACAACAATAGCAGCCCAAGTAGACTCATAGCGGCCATTAATTGCCGATTTGCACCAGCCATTAATAGAAACAGGAGAAGCTATAACAATATAGCTATAAATACTAGATGGAATGATTCTTATCCTTGAAATAAATTTAGATGTAAAATAATGGGTACAAATTGATACTTGTAAAACTACAAATCTGTAACCCCTTTTATAGATGGGAAGTGAAGGAAGATCTGTAGAAAAGTAGAGTCAGTATTTAAATCTTGATGACTTGACGACAAGTCCACTAAATTCCAGGTCAATCACTCTGTGGAAATAATGCTAAGACAAACAAATTTGTGTAGGATCACTAATTTCTGGACTCATTCCCATGTAATACTAAATTTTGAATTTTCAAACATTTTCTATGTCCTTGATGAGAATGACTTCCTGCAAGTAATATTAATCTTATAGGCCACCCTAATGTCTCGATGCATCTCGAAGTTAGCTTGTTTGCTGGATTATGGGCTTAATAAGTGCAAAATATAGTGCCAAACCAAAATATTGTTTTACACGAATAGTCCACAATTCAAAAAAATAATAATAATAAATAAAGTTTGTTTTTAAAATTAATTTAAAAAAAAAAGAAACAATACTTGTAGACTCAAAGCTGATGAGGACATCCGAGTAAATACACTTAAGAGACGCAAGACACTTGCATGTGGAGGACACTTTCATTGTCTATGTGATTTTATGACTACTTGGACTTCCTAATGAATGAAATAAGTTCCTTAAACATATTACTCAAATTAACAACTAAGATGCATTGAAGCATCTAATGCAGCCACCCTATGGTTATGTGCCCTTACTAGGGGGAATTGAACTATACAGCTCTAAAGTTTATGACCAGCTGTTCATGCAGTTGGCTCTATTACTATGTTGGCAAGATAAACAGAATGTTTGGAACAATTACTGTTCCAATATTGAGGGAAAAAAAAGAAAAATCATCTATTCGTAAACGAAACAAAGATTCATGGGTTAAGCTGGTGGAAAAATTAAAAGTTATGTTTATTGAATTCCTAAGTTCTAAAGCAAAAATCGAGGGATATTGAATGATTAACTCTAAATTTAAGAAACAAAGCTTGAGAGATATTTAGCTGCTAGCTCTAAATTTTAAGATGAAAACCGAGACATATTAGAATATCAATTCCAAAATCAGTATCAACTTAATTAAATTTTGTAGCATGGTTGAGATGTTGTCGATCACGGTCTAAAAATTTTAATTGGTAACTATTTCTCATACATTTAAAAAGGTCCTCAATACGCATTTAACAGATGAGATTGTGTATCAAATAGGCCAAACTAAGAGCACAGTGTGTACAATTTCCAAGTGGACTAGAACCATTGTCAATCTTCCACGCCCTGATATGGCTAGATACAAATGGGAGAACAATATAAAACTACGTTATTTTAGAAGTTTCTTTGTCTCAAAAAAAAAAAAAAAAACAAAGAAGTTTCTTGCTTGAGGTTAAACTCACTTGATCAAAAAGAAGAGAAAATTACAGTTTTGGTACCAAATGTTTGAAGCATCGGCAATTTCAAGTCTCTAAAGTTTGGACAAAAGCAAATCTAATATCAAATGTTTCAATTTTCAGCATATTTAGTCCTATTGACCAGTTTTCTCAAATTTTATTAGAATTCGGTCACAGTGAAACTCAATGTGATAGTTACAAAAGTTTTCAAAAAGAATTAAAAAAGATACAATTGAATTGTTATAATTTATAATTAAAGGCGCACACGCGAATGTACTATGCTAGGCAGATTTTTCAGTTTTATCTACTTATTTATGATTTATGAACTCAAATTAGTACCTTTAATTAGTAAATTATGGCAATTAAATTTTTTTCTTTAATCTAATTCTTCTTAAAAATTTTGTAATCTGACACGTGAGTATCATTGACCAGATTCTAATAAGATTTTTATAAAACTGGTCAATAGGAATAAAAATGATAAAAAGTTGAAACATTTAATACTAGATTTACTTTTGTCTAAACTTTAAGGATTGAAACTACTGGTACCCCAAATATTTGGTGCCAAAATTGTTCTAAAAAGAATAAACAATCTTATTATAACAACAGGCCTGCACAAAATAATAGCCAATTATATGCATAGTTAATGTTAAAAATCTCCTCTAAACGATCTTTTTTTTTTTTTTTGGGATTTTGGAAATGAAATAGAAAGCCAAATGTCCACTAGCATTTTGTAGCCAGGCTATTGAAGAGGATTTTTTTTGTAATTTGTAAAGGGTATATTCTCAATAACTTTTTTTCAACCTAGTTTTAGCTTCTAATTTTGAAAAATCTGTTTTGTAATGTTTTTAAATTTTTTTTAACCTTGCTTTTGGATTCTTTAAGTTAAAATCAGAAGCAATTGATTTTTAGTTTTTTTTTTAAATAAATTTTTACAAAAATCAAAATATGTTGAGAATAAACCTAAAGTAATTGAGGCGGAGTTTGGAGAGTAAATTTATTCATTCCGCATACTATTAAAGTGATAAAATCTGATCTGATGTTCATGATATTAAATTTTAAAAATATTCACATCAACAAAAATAGAGATAATGTTAGAATCTTTTGGTTTGCACGTAATAGCAAATTCTCATGGCCTAAAGAACAGGGCTCGCAATTTGACCAGTTCATAATTAAAGAGACTTAAACATAATACAATGAATAATCCCCAAAAACTTTGTGACACTTTCTTGTATAGATTTTCTTCTAAAAAATTTTCCAACCGAAACTTGTATAAAATGTCAAATGTATTGAAATGGTAATAAGCAGAAAAATTAGTTCTTAAACAACACATAAATATTCTAATTTCCAAACCAAACTTTAAGGATGATAGCTTGACTAGGTTGCAAGAGTAGAATCAGTCAAACCCAAAAAATTGGTCGAGTTTAATTTCCACGCCGAATTAGGCAAACTTCATTTTCAGAAATAATGGAAAGGAACTAACTAAATTAATATGCCAAACACTCTTCTATTTGGGCTTCCGTATCATTGACTCATAGTCATTGTCAAAGTCTTCCTCCCTCTCTTTTAGAGAGAGAGAGAGAGAGAGATTTCATTTGAAACCTAGGATAGAGAAGAACTGCATGAAATCTTCTTTTTTTTTTTTTTTAAATGAGTGGGTATAGTATAAAATAAAATTAAAAGCCGAGAACAACCATAAAATTTGAAAACACTACAATTTACATTGTCCTTATTATTTAACAGGGTATTCACTAAAAGAAAGAAAATAGAACAATAAAAAAGTGCCTAAATAAAAAGGTGGGTTGAGAAATTATTTGCAATATACAGATTATTAAAAAATATTTGAAGCTAAGTTGCAAAAATTCAAGAGCTAAATAATTGTGAGCTCGAAAAATTAATAACCCTAATCTTAGAGTTTGCTCTCAATAAATTTTGATTTTTGTAAAAATTGATTTTAAAAGAGTTGAAAATCAGTTGCTGTTGATTCTAGTTTTAAAAAAATTTAAAAACAAGGTTAAAAAAAAGCTGTTAAGAATATCAAAAATTAAAATTTTCAAAATTAGAAGCTAAAAATATTGATAGAAAAAAGTTATTGTAAATAGGCCATAATAGATTAGATGGATTATTGGAAATTTTCATCTACAATTTAAAAAATGTGTAAATATTCAGTAATACTTTGAAATATACATTCAATCTTGTCATACAAACATATCCAAACGATGCATTATACAAAAAAAAAAAAAAAAAAAAAATTGAAGCCTCCGTGGCCAATTTGCCTGATCATATTAACTAATGGAAAATGAAGGTGACATCTTTCCTTCTTAGATAGTTTGAAATTCATTTCTTCCAATTTTCTCCCCTCAATTACCATTCCATCCCATCCACGCCATCCCACCAAACAGACTTAAATTCTGGGATGAATTCTCTGATCCATGTTGATTTTTTCTTTTGGTCAATTTTCTTCCGAAGTCTGTCATGTAGAATGAATGCATCTAGTCCAGACTAGTACTACTTCCAAAACTTCCAACTGGAAAAAATTTGTCATTTCGTCAATTCAAACAACAATCAAGAACTACAAGTGTGATCAAGAGAAAAGGTCCTAGAAATATAGGATTCTTTGATGATGTACAAGTGAAAATTGACTCCGTGAGTTGCGCAATTCCAGCTATAAGTCCAGCAATTCAAATCCATTCTGTAATGTGCGATTGCGGAGAAAGCAAACATATGACGTTGACAGAAACTATAACTTTATTTGTTTGTTACTGTTTTTAAAAACATGTTTTTTAGAAACTTCATACACGCTTTTCAACCACTTTTTTATCTCACATATACATTTATCAAGAAAAATCTTTAAAACAATTATAGTAATATTTTCTCAAAAACACTCCAAAAAACACTCATCCAGATGTAACCTATAACAACAACAATAGCTGCAAAATTACCCATATAGAGCATTCTAGATTTAATTACATGCCAAAGATATTTGTATCCAAGAAACAAGTAACTTATAACGTGTGGATATGGAAAGATAATGTGAAAAGTAATAATGTGGAGTACAAATTGAAATATTGGCTTTGTCTAGGTGATTGTTTTTTGCGGATGTTATATTTTTAAAAAAATATTACTATAATAATTTTAAAGATGCTTATCGATAAATATGTTTTTAAGATAAAATGCTAATTGAAAAACATGCATGAAATTTTTAAAAAACATGTTTATAGAAACTGGAACATAACAAACGGAGCATATCAAGTAATAATTAGATGTAAAACTTAGTAGTTATTATTTGGGTCCAACTCAGCAGTTTAGCCATTTAGTCTGGTGGAATTGTTGATGTTGCACAGTTTGGGCCCTAGTGAATGTGTTGATGGATCAGTGTTTCATGGTTGGACCGGCAGTTCAGTCTTTTGGTTTGGTAGATTTGTTGATGGATCGTGTTTGCACGGTTTGAGATTTGATGGATTTGTTGATAGATCGCTGTTTCATGGTTGGACCAGCCAAACCAGAAAACCTATGTGGATAAATCCGGTAGGTTTTGAATTTTAGCCAAAATATACGCACATGGAAAGATTAGAAACTTGAACTTCTCTCTTAAAAAGCAATAAGCTTAGCCACTAGGCTAAAACTTTTTTACATTACATATATTTATTCACTTTCAAGTTGTAAAAATCACTCAAATATTACACTTTTGAAAAAAAAATATCATAACTGGGCAATTGTAGAGTGTCTAAAAATTATTTTATTTTAAGGTAAAAATATATTCTAAATGAAATAATGCTATTTCCTTAGAAATTGTTGCATTACTAAAGTAAAATAATTCTTATATCTTTTACAATACTAAACTTGTGTATTTATACAGTGTTGTAAGATAAACCGGAGTCTTTTATTAAAGCATAAATTTGCTATATTAAGTATGAACTTGTATAAAATACAACTTAACATCATTATATACAATTTTTTATATCTAAAAGTACTTTAATCATAATTTTTATCATTTTGTTATTTGTAATTCATTAATTAGTCATCAAATTTGTAAAATCAATTTTCGTATTATTATTTATATTTATCCATCATAACAATGATAACTAAACTATTATATTCATTAATAAAATACTTTAATGATCGATTGGTCGAACCAATAACCTACCAACCCAATCTTAGGGGGCGTTTGGTTCGCACTTGAGAATTAGAATTGGAATTGGAATCATTTGATGGGTTTGGAATGAAATCCGTAGTTTCAATACATGTGTTTGGTTCAATACCTAGAATGGGTATCATTACTATATGTATATGTATATACGTGTGTATATGTATAAATATATATATGTAAATAAATAAATATATATATGTACGTATATGTATATGTAAGTATGCATATGAACGTGTACATATCTACATAGGTATATGTATATGTGCGTGTATACATATAAATATATAAATATATATAAAAATATAAATAAATAAATATATAAAAATATAAAAATATATACATAAATATATAAATAAATACACACACACATATATGTATATGTATGCATGTATATGTACATGAATAGATATACGTAGGTATATGTATGTGTGTGTATATATAAGTAAATAAATAAATAAATACATAAATAATATATATAATTATATATAAATAAATAAAAATATATAAATAAGCAAATAAATAAATATAAATATATTTATATATATGTATGTATGTATGTATATGTACGTGTACATATCTACATAGGTATATGTATATGTGTGTGTGTGTATAAATAAATATATATAAAAATAAATAAATATATAAATAAGTAAATATATAAATATAAATATATAAATATATATGTATGTATGTATGTGTGTATGTGTGTATGTATATGTATATGTATGTGTACATATATATGTAGGTATATTTATATGTATATGTGTGTGTATATAGAAATATGTGTGTGTGTGTGTGTCCGTGTGTATGTATATGTATTTGTGTGTGTGTGTGTTTGTGTGTGTGTGTGTGTGAATTTGGGAATCAAATTTGGGTTTTGACAAAAACCCCCAAAATGGTTGGGTTTTGGCAAAACCCAAATTTTTAGAATTTATTCCCAAATCTCTAATCCTATTCCCCTAATCCAAACTCTCCTTATGAATATCAATCCCATTTCCAATCCTAAACCCCTCTTACCAAACGCCGAACCATGTTTAAAAACCAAGCATGTCACAATCACATTATTAATGCTTATTTAAAAAGTTGAAGGCACAAAATGCAACTGCACCAAAAAAAGTTTAAGAGGTTTATTGCAATTAATTTTTTTTTTTGAAAATGAACTAGAAGTCTTAGACTAACATTTTGTAGCTAGTCTCTTTTCGAAAGTAAACAAAAGAATCTTATTTCAAACTAGAACAATTACTAAATCAGTACGAAAGGAAGAAAATACATATAGTTGAAGTATAAATTTATGCATTTTGCAAAATCTTTAGAGGGATAAATCTGATTTTCTACAATACTAAATTCGAAAATATATTCATATTGCAGTAATAAATTATGATCAATTTCGATTAAATTAAATGGTTGGACAAATGATTTTTGTATTGTTTTTCATATATTTGCGTAAATCGATAGGATTTTTTTTCTCTCCATTCAATCAATTTGTAAAATTATTACTTTTTTTTTTCTTTTTGCCTTAAAAGGCAAAAAGCTCCTTTGGTGCTCTTTTGTAACGTTTGTAACAGAATGATTTGATTGCTAGTTTAGGGGACAAAGTGTTTAATTTTTTTAATTTATGGGGAAAAAGTGGAATTATACCAACGTTCAGGGGTAAAGTGAAATTAACCCAAGAGTTTTGTTTGACGATTGGTCAACAGTAGTGGAAACTTTGATCTGGTTTACTTGATATTGCTTTTAAGATGTTTTGCCTATCAGGGAGGAGGAATCTTGGATACCGAGCTCTGTCTCTCAGTGGGCTGATTTCATTTCCAACTGCAATGTACCTCAATCTGACATCTGCATAGTTCCTGACATTGTTTTGGACCCAATTACTGGCATTAGCTTGGCTTGCAGCAACATTCTGAAGATCAATGTTGCGCACCCCTGAGATGACCTGAATGTTTGCTTGCAATTTGCCCTTGAGTTTGTTTGCAATTTGCTTTTTTCGTGTCCAGAGAACTTAGAGGCCACCAGTTTGAGAATTCCATAATTGCGAGAATTTATCCATCATAGACGAGTCATAAATCTTTGAAGAAGTGCTAATTTGGAGATTTTACGTTCTTTAAATGGAATTAGATTTAAAACTGGGAACGGAGTGATTAGAGATCTATGAATCTACCCTTGAAGTCAGGAGTCAAATGCCACCAATACCAAATTCCCTTCCCCCATTGTAATACTGTATATTTGATCCTAAAAAAAAAAAAAACACACACAAAACCAGGTTTAGCTTTACATTAATATTAATATAAAATGTTGTCGATGTTGTTAAGAACTAGTGACACATTTACATCTTCACGAATGATCATCGCTACTTTAGAGATATCCTAGACTTTGACCTTAATAGAACTGAAATATGAATCTTTGTACATAGTAGATAGTGTGACGTAAGCACAATATTCCCTGTTTAAAAGTTTGGAATAGCCCACCTATTTTCACATTTTTTAGCCAAAAAACCAAAACTATATGGTTTTTAATAATGCCACTTTTTGCGTTTAAGTACTACTCCTTTCGTCCCATAAAAATATGTTCACTTTTCTTGTGTCTAATCTCAATTATAGGCTTATTTCCTCTTTTAAAGAGTAGTTAGATTGTAATTTTACTAACATACACATATTTAATGCACACTAAAAAAACTAAAGTACCTAAAGTTTCAAAAATAATATAGTAATATGTGTATTTTATTTTGAATGAATGATCTAATATTAATAAGGAGTATTTAAAAAAAGTATAAATAAAAAATAATTGTTATAACTACATTAATTACATTTATTAATCTATGTAAAAAAAGAAACAAATATATTCTTATGGGACAGAGGGAGTACAATTTTCTTGATGTGATAACGAGTTGTTCCCCACCAAAATTTTTGCAATCCAAAGTCCGAAAAAAATGAGGACTAATAGGTATTCCCTTAAGCCTTAAAACTGAAGGAAAATTTCTGATGCAGGTTCCCTTAAGCCTTAAAACTAATAGTTATGCATCAAGATTGCAATTGATGTCAAAATGTCTCATAATCATAGTAGTAGAAATCCAGGAAAAAAGTGAATTCTGAATAATAGAATACATATTGATCAATTACAGAATGATTTGGTCTTTGTACATCTTGGCCAGATGGAATATTGTGAAGAGTGAGTCAAATTGGAGGAACATTGGATTTTTTCCAACACTGAATGAAGCAAACTCAATTTCTTGGTACAACTCCATTTCTTGGCAGTTGGACTGATCATTGATTTCATTAATGGAATAAAGACTTTTGCGATCTTCTTAGTCCAAATTTTCGACTTTCCTTTCTCCACAGACGTCCACACCAAGAAAAAAGAGTACCCTATAGGAATTTTAATGCACTAGAATCCCTTGAATTTTACTCAATTTGCATTTTACACCCTTAAATTAAATTAATAGGAACTTTACTCTTTTGATCTTAGGTCAACTAACTCCATATATTGTTTCAATTGAATGATCATTGTATCCTCATTTAATTGAGATCGGGACATCCCCAAATTATATTGCAATTTGCCCATTTTTTGAACTTGTCTAGTTTAGCACTCAATGTTTATGTCGAATCCCTTACACTTTTGAAATCAATTAGATAAAATACAAGTTGTGACTTGCTAAGTCCTAAATATGCAAGTCACATAAGTATACGAAACCAAAATGGAACTGTAGGGACTAAATTGTTACGAGTTCAAAATATAGGAGTGAAATTTATCAACCGGTAAATAGATAAATTAATTAGATTTGGTGATAAATTAACTAGATTTGGTAATACTGTGAACCAAAATTAAAATTTTTCTAATTTTCCTGATGAACTTTAGAAAGTTTTTGTTTGTATGTTATGATTAGTTAAGGTTAACCAAGCTAACCAAAGCCCTAAATCTTTTTTAGCTCCATTATTCATTAGCAACATTCTCTTGTTAACTTAGTTCCCCGAGATTTACATAATTTACATCATTCACTGAACATGTACTCCAATAAAATAGCAACTATTAATATTTTATATTAAAACGATCCATTAGCAGAACAGTTGTTTCCAATAACAAATAGGTTGCCTGGGCTAGAAACTGTCTTATAATGACAATTCAAATGAGATTTTTGTGGAGTCTATCCTTATTCTTGTCATACAGTTTAATCTTATTCTTGTCATACAGTTTATTCCTCAATCCTGTTAAAAACTGATTTGGTACTTTGGTTGTCCGTTTGCTAGAAAGATCCCCCAATGCTTCTCATATTCAGGATTCTTTTGATCTTCATCAAACAAAGCAAAAACATATGTCTCAATAGATCTTCCAGGCCTTTTCGGGGTTCCAGAATTCCCGTTCACATGCTTAAGCAGGTTAGTGTTGTATGTCCTGGCATTATCAATTGAGGTTCCTTTTCCTCCAGCTGTTGGCCATCCACTCTCTGATACAACAATTTGGACGGATGAGCCTCCTGCTTTTTCAAGTGCTGAGTATGTTGCATCCAAGAGAGCATCGAAAAGATTTTGATATTTTACACCATCATGGTGTAGTAATGCCAGAAGATGTAAAAAGAGCATAGTTCAAGAGGTACGTCACTGGGATTGAATATGTGGGCAAAGTATGGATATATGTTAACGAGTAATGGGAGGCGGTTGTTAGCTAAGAACTGCACAACGGGAGTGATGAATGATTGAACTTGCGGTAGAAAAGGTGCCAGCTGATGGAGGAAAACTATTTCCAACCAGTCCTGTTTCAACAGCAGTGGAAACTTTGATCTGGTTTCCTAGCCCTGCAGCAGAAATTGCAGTTGAAGATGTTTCGGATGGCAGGGAGAAGAAAGTCTTTGTACTGAGCTGTGTCTCTCAGTGGGCTAACTTCATTTCCAACTGCAATATACCTGAATCTGACATTGGGATGGTTTCCTCACATTGTCTTGGACCCAGCCATTTGCAGCATCTTGGCTTGCAGCGACATCCCGAAGTCTATCGTTGGGAACCCCAAGGATGACTTCAATGCCTGAACCTCCAAGGGCTTGAAGAGTAGATTGATCGGGATCGTAGATTCGCACTCTTTTGATGTTATTCTGGTTGCAGAGGGCTATAGCATCTGCTGGAGAAGGCAATGCACTCCCAAGTCTTCCATAGCAAACTCCAGCCTGGCCCTCTGCATCAGATTACATGTAGATGGTGAGTAAATTGCACCTAAGATGGAGCATATTGTGCACTTAAACTTGTTCATTATGGCAAATATTTCCCAGATTTAGTTTCGTATGCATTCTCAAAAATTAATTAACTAGGGGGAGAATGAATATGTGGAGGAGATATGGGACAATGATAATTGAACCTGCGTTCTAAAACGCGGAAACAAGACTCTTTAACTACCAAATTATGTACGATTCTGAAAAGGTATGCTGATGCAAGAATAAAAATCTTGATCTCAAGATTAATGTACTACCTGAGACTGACCTGCAGTGAACTCGCTATTAAAATTTGAGGTTTATGCAAGAGAAAAGTGCAAAGAATTGCAACAGTATAAACTAAGGTTCTGTATAGTATATTGAAAAGCTACAGGAATGAACAAGAGTCGAGCAGTTAGATCTCTACAACTCTACCCAAAGGTCAAGTTCGATCCCCACCATCACCATTTTCCTCCCCCAATGTACTAGTGTAGATTTAATAAATAAATAAATAAAGCTACATTTTTCTTTATTTTAGGATTAGAAAGCAAGACCTGTGTAATCAAAGGTTGACAACAACAGCAGCCCAAGTAGAATCATAGCGGCCATGAATAGCCGATTTGCACCAGCCATTGATAGAAACAGGAGAAGCTATAACAATATAGCTATAAATACTAGGTGGAATGATTCTTATCCTTGAAATAAATTTAGATGTAAAATAATGGGTACAAATTGATACTTGTAAAACTACAAATCTGTAACCCCTTTTATAGATGGGAAGTGAAGGGAGATCTGTAGAAAAGTAAGAGTTAGTATTTAAATCTTGATGATTTGACGAGTCCACTAAATTCCAGGTCAATCATTCTGTGGAAATAATGCTAAGACAAACAAATTTGTGTAGGATCACTAATTTCTGGACTCATTCCCATGTAATACTAAATTTTGAATTTTCAAACATTTTCTATGTCCTTGATGAGAATGACTTCCTGCAAGTAATATTAATCTTATAGGCCACCCTAATGTCTCGATGCATCTCGAAGTTAGCTTGTTTGCTGGATTATGGGCTTAATAAGTGCAAAATATAGTGCCAAACCAAAATATTGTTTTACACGAATAGTCCACAATTCAAAAAAATAATAATAATAAATAAAGTTTGTTTTTAAAATTAATTTAAAAAAAAAAGAAACAATACTTGTAGACTCAAAGCTGATGAGGACATCCGAGTAAATACACTTAAGAGACGCAAGACACTTGCATGTGGAGGACACTTTCATTGTCTATGTGATTTTATGACTACTTGGACTTCCTAATGAATGAAATAAGTTCCTTAAACATATTACTCAAATTAACAACTAAGATGCATTGAAGCATCTAATGCAGCCACCCTATGGTTATGTGCCCTTACTAGGGGGAATTGAACTATACAGCTCTAAAGTTTATGACCAGCTGTTCATGCAGTTGGCTCTATTACTATGTTGGCAAGATAAACAGAATGTTTGGAACAATTACTGTTCCAATATTGAGGGAAAAAAAAGAAAAACATCTATTCGTAAACGAAACAAAGATTCATGGGTTAAGCTGGTGGAAAAATTAAAAGTTATGTTTATTGAATTCCTAAGTTCTAAAGCAAAAATCGAGGGATATTGAATGATTAACTCTAAATTTAAGAAACAAAGCTTGAGAGATATTTAGCTGCTAGCTCTAAATTTTAAGATGAAAACCGAGACATATTAGAATATCAATTCCAAAATCAGTATCAACTTAATTAAATTTTGTAGCATGGTTGAGATGTTGTCGATCACGGTCTAAAAATTTTAATTGGTAACTATTTCTAATACATTTAAAAAGGTCCTCAATATGCATTTAACAGATGAGATTGTGTATCAAATAGGCCAAACTAAGAGCACAGTGTGTATATTTTCCAAGTGGACCAGAACCATTGCCAATCTTCCACGCCCTGATTAGGCTAGATACAAATGGGAGAACAATATAAAACTAGGTTATTTTAGAAGTTTCTTGCTTGAGGTTAAACTCACTTGATTAAAAAGAAGAGAAAATTGAAGTTTTGATACCAAATGTTTGAAGTATTGGTAGTTTCAGTCTCTAAAGTTTGGACAAAAGCAAATCTAATATCAAATGTTTCAATTTTTCAGCATATTTAGTCCTATTGACCAGTTTTCTCAAATTTTTATCGGAATTCGGTCACATGAAACTCAAGTGATAGTTACAAAAGTTTTCAAAAAGAATTAAAAAAGAAAAAATTGAATTGTTATAATTTATAATTAAAGGCACACACGCGAATGTACTATGCAGGCATATTTTTCAGTTTTATCTACTTATTTATGATTTATGAACTCAAATTAGTACCTTTAATTATAAATTATGGCAATTAAATTTTTTTCTTTAATCTAATTCTTTTTAAAAATTTTGTAACTGACACGTGAGTATCATTGACCAGATTTTAATAAGATTTTTGTAAAACTGGTCAATAGGAATAAACATGATAAAACGTTGAAACATTTAATACCAGATTTGCTTTTATCTAAACTTTAGGGATTAAAACTATTGATACCCCAAACATTTGGTGCCAAAATTGTTCTAAAAAGAATAAACAATCTTATTATAACAGCAGGCCTGCAAAAAAGTACGTATTAGTTCTCCATGAAAATCTCATCATAATAATAGCCAATTATCTGCATACTTAATGTTAAAAATCTCCCCTAAACGATCTTTTTTTTTTTTTTGGGATTTTGGAAATGAAATAGAAAGCCAAATGTCCACTAGCATTTTGTAGCTAGGCTATTGAAGAGGATTTTGTTTGTAATTTGTAAAGGGTATATTCTCAATAACTTTTTTTCAAAATAGTTTTAGCTTCTGATTTTGAAAAATTTGTTTTTAATGTTTTTTACTTTTTTTTAACCTTGCTTTTGGATTCTTTAAGTTAAAACCAGAAGCAATTGATTTTTAGTTTTTTTTAAATCAATTTTTACAAAAATCAAAATATGTTGAGAATAAACCTAAAGTAATTGAGCCGGTGTTTGGAGAGTATATTTATACATTCCGCATACTATTAGAGTGATAAAATCTGATCTGATGTTCATGATATTAAATTTGAAAAATATTCACATCAACAAAAATAGAGAAAATGTTAGAATCTTTTGGTTTGCACGTAATAGCAAATTCTCATGGCCTAAAGAACACGGCTCGCAATTTGACCAGTTCATAATTAAAGAGACTTAAACATAAAACAATGAATAATCCCCAAAAACTTTGTGACACTTTCTTGTATAGATTTTGTTCTAAAAAATTTTCCAGCCGAAACTTGTATAAAATGTCAAATGTGTTGAAATGGTAATAAGCAGAAAAATGAGTTCTTAACAACACGTAAATATTCTAATTTCCAAACCAAACTTTAAGGACGATAGCTTGACTAGGTTGCAAGAGTAGAATCAGTCAAACCCAAAAAATTGGTCGAGTTTAATTTCCCCTCTGAATTAGGCAAACTTCATTTTCAGAAATAAATAATGCAAGAAGGAACTAACCAAATGAATACGCCAAACACTCTTCTATTGGGCTTCCGTATCATTGACTCATAGTCAAAGTCTTCTGCCGTCTCTCTTTGCGCCCACAGAGAGCAGTTCAGATCCTCGGTGCCAACTTTTTCAGTGCCACCCCAGTGCCATTCACCAAGGACTGCCACCTTGCATTCACACTTATCACATTTGAGATTAATTAGATAACTATCCTAGTGTGAATGCAAGGTGGCAGTCCCTGGTGAATGGCACTGGGGTGGCACTGAAAAAGCTAGCACCGAGAATCTGAACTGCACAGAGAGAGAGAGAGAGAGTTATTTCATTTGATAGAGCAACTGCATGAAATCTTTTTTTTTTTATTTTTTATGAGAGGGTACCGTACAAAGTAAAATTAAAAGCCAAGAACAACAATAAATTTTGAAAATACTACAATCTGTCCTCATTTCATCCAGTTTTCTTCCCTCCTTAATTACCATTCTATCCCACCCCACCCCATCCCACCAAACAGACATAAATGCTGGGATGACTTCTCTTGTCCATGTTGATTTTTTTCTTTTTTTTGTCAATTTCTTCCGAAGTCTGTTATGTAGAATGAATGCATCTAGTCCAGACAAGTCCTATTTCATAAATTTCCAACTGGAAAATAATGGTCATTTCGTCAATTCAAACAACAATCAAGAACTAAAGTGTGATCAAGAGAAAATGTCCTAGAAATATGCACTTCTCTGATGATGTACAAGTGAAAATTGACTCCGTAAGTTGCGCAATTCCAGCTATAAGTCCAGCAATTGAAATCCATTCTATAATGTGCGATTGCAGAGAAAGCAAACTTAAGATGTTGACAGAAACTATCACAGCCGCAAACCGGTTCAAATTGTCTGTCCGCAAAATTCTCCATGTTTCCTCTATCCCCAACTTATATTATATTAATTCATGGTGTTTTTGAAAATTCATACACTTTGAAGGTTATTTTAATAAATGCATATATAAATTTATGTACTTGGCAGATGTACAAGTTAGGGACAGAAAGGACAAGAAAGATTTTGGAGACAGAGGATTTGAACCGGCCACAATAGCTGCAAAATTACCCATTTAGAGCATTCTAGATCTTATTACATGCCAAATATATTTGTATCCAAGAAAATAAGTGACTTATAACGTGTGGATATGGAAAGATAATGCGAAAAATAATGTGGAGTACATATTGAAATATGGCCTCGTCTAAATGGTTATTTTTTGGGAATTTTTTAAGAAAATATTATTGTAATAATTTTAAATATTCTTCTCAATAAATGTGTTTTAATATAAAAAAGTTAATTGAAAAATCTGTATGAAATTTTTAAAATTATGTTTATAAAAAATAGAACCAAACGAACTATTCCAAGTAATAATTAGATGTAAAACTCAGCAATTATTCTTTCGGTCCAACTCAGCAGTTTAGCCATTCAGTCTGGTGGAATTATTGATGTGATGTTGCATGGTTTGGGCCCTGGAACATGTGTTGATGGATCTCTATTTCACGGTTGGACCAACAGTTTAATCTTTCGGTTTGGTGAATTTGTTGACGGATCGTTTTTGCACGGTTTGAGACCTGGTGGATTTGTTGATGGATCGCTATTTCATGGTTGGACCAGCCAAACTAGAAAATCTATTTGGATAAATCCGGTAGGTTATGAATTTTACCCAAAATATAAGCACATGGAAAGATTATAAACTTGAACTACTCTCTTAATGAGCAATAAGTTTAGCCACTAGGCTAAAACTTTTTCTCATTACATATATTTATTCACTTTCAAGTTGTAAAAATCATTTCAATATTCCACTTTTAAAAAAAAATATCATAACTAGGCTATTGTAGAGTGTCTAAAAATTATTTTATTTTAAGGTAAAAATATATTCTAAATGAAATAATGCTATTTCCTTAGAAATTGTTGCATTACTAAAGTAAAATAATTCTTATATCTTTTACAATACTAAAGTTGTGTATTTATACAGTATTGTAAGATGAAACGGAATCTTTTATTATAGCATAAATTTGTTATATTAAGTACGAACTAATATAAAATATAACTTAACATCATTATATCCAATTTTTGATATCTAAAAGTACTTTAATCATATTTTTTATTATTTTGTTACTTGTAATTCATTAATTAGTCATCAAATTTGTAAAATCAATTTTCATATTACTATTCATATTTATCTATCATAACAATGATAACCAGACTATTATATTTGTTAAAAAAGTACTTGAATGATCGAACCAGTAACCTACCAACCCAATTCCTATATTGAGTTTATTGCCGGACCAAGTTTCATAACCATGTATGTCACAAATCACATTAATGCTTATTTAAAAAGTTGAGGGACAAAATGCAACTGCACCAAACAAAGTTTAAGATGGTTTATATTGCAATTAAATTTTTTTGGAAATGAACCAAAAGTCTTAGACTAACATTTTGTAGCTAGTCTCTTTTCGAAAGTAAACAAAAGAATCTTTTTCAAACTGAAACAATTACTGAGTCAGTACTAAAGGAAGGAAATACATATAGTTGAAGTATAAATTTATGCATTTTGCAAAATCTTTAGACGGATAAATCTGATTTTCTATAATACTAAATTCGAAAATATATTCACATTGCAGTAATAAATTATGATCAATTTTGATTAAATTAAATGGTCGGACAAATGATTTTTCTATTGTTTTTCATATATTCGCGTAAATCGATAAGATTTTTTTTTCTCTCCATTCAATCAATTTGCAAAATTATTAGTATTATTATTTTTTTTTGCCTTGAAAGGCTAAAAGCTCCTTTGGTGCCCTTTTGTAACGTTTGTAACAGAATGATTTGATTGCTAGTTTAGGGGACAAAGTGTTTAATTTTTTTTAATTTATGGGGAAAAAGTGGAATTATTCCAACGTTCAGGGGTAAAGTGAAATTAACCCAAGAGTTTTGTTTGACGATTGGTCAATGGATTGTGCGATGATTGAGATTTGAGAGTTGTAACTTGCCCTGGAGCACATGGAAGTACTAAATCCCCCCTCCGCTGCGAACTGTGCCCTAATTTCAGAATTTCGGATAGCTTAAGAGTCTTAACTCTCCCCTACGAATTTTAACATTGGAGCTCGGAATTTGGATCGATTTTTGCATCTGAACAAATCAAATCTAACCTCTCAAGAATATTTCTCAAATTCTCCTGCAGGCAGCGACCAGGTAACTACTAGGGCTATGTAGCTTTTTGTTCCGACAAATTGGGAATTTTGGCAGTCAATTCTTAGTATCGATCAATTTAATGTTTTGATGAAAATTTTACGTTGTATTCTCGAGTTAATGATTTGGGTACTTTAAAATTTTCCCTAATTTAATCCTGTTAATCTTATTTCTGGAATTTATAAGGTGGGTTAGGTAGCTTTTTGTTCTGAAAAGTCCGGAATTATTGTAGTGAATTCTTCTTAGTACTGATTTGATTCATTCATTCTTACGTTGTATTCTGGAATTGGTGATGTGGGTTTTTAAATTTTCTTCCTAATTTTAACCCTGTTAATGAAATTCAGCTAGGGTTTTAGAAGATGCCTCAGAGACACTCCAAGAACAATAACGATCTTGCCTTCTTTACCTACGACGAGAAGCGAAAGCTTGGCTATGGGACTCAAAAAGAGAGGCTTGGGAAGGATTCAATTAAGCCGTTTGATGCTTGTTGTCTTTGCTTGAAGCCGTTTATCGATCCTCTGTGCTGCCAAAAGGGCCATGTTTTTTGTAAAGAATGTATTCTTGAGTGCCTTTTGGCTCAGAAAAAAGACATCCAGAGGTACTTTTCTTTTCGAGATGTCGTTAACTTTTCTTATTTGTTTTGGATAATTGGGCTGTTCTCTATGGATTGTATTTGGTACTTGGTTTTATTGGATGCTTGTTTATCTATGAATTTTGGGCAATTTTGTTTGGGTTAGAAATGTTTGAGTAGTAAGAGTTAATAATGGTGATGATGACACACAGTCTGGATTGCTCTATTAATATGTTTGAGTAAGTAGCTACTGCAATATTTGTGTGTAGCACAATACATAAGGTCTTAATGTCTTATGGATGTTGTGACTCTCAATTACTTAGTTTAGGTCAAGCCATTTTTAAGTGCATATCAACTGAATAACTTTAAGCTAACTTAAGCGAATGTTCATGTTTTAAAGTTGATTTTTGCACTCTTTTTCCAATTGAATCAGGTATAATTAGGCTTACAAACCAAAAATTTGACTATTCAATTGATTTTTATATCATGTTACTTTCTTTTTAAATGATTATTATGAAAATACTTAGGGATGCAGTTATTGAGTTTTGAGTTAGGTTCTGTGTAGCATCACTGAGTGTGTTGTGTTGTTTGCTCTTGTATATTTGTTAATATGGATACGTACATCATGAGGTGACACTTTAAGAACCACTTGCGTTATTATACATGTGATGTTCTGCTGTGGGGTATGTTGTGGTATCTGCTTGCTTGCATGTGTTTAGAACACTTCCAATATTCAAATTGCAATCTGATATCCAACCTGCAATATTAAGCATTTTTTTATGTTTCTTGAGAGTTGAACTTTTATCTGAGCATTTAGGTAGAGAAATTGCAATTTGATAATGGTTCTTTTTCTGATATTTTCTATTAGATGATCAATTCTAGGATTGGGCTTAATTACGCAACGATTGATCTGCACGTGGTTATGCTATGCTAAAAGAAAAATCTATGAGTTTTTCAGAACTTTAGGTAACTTTTAAAATTAGAATTCCAATTTCCAAATTTTTCTGGAAGTATTTTCAGATGGGTCCTTCTTTTGAAGGAAATTCAGATGGATCTTGAGTGTATGGTTTCATGTGCAGTTGATGTGTGTTGCCTGTGAATATCTGATCGTTAAACGGAAATGCAAATTAGTGATATTTTTCTATGTTGCAGAAAGGCAGCAGCCCATGCCGCTCAGCAGAAGCAAGAGAAGGAAGAGGAAGAAGAGAGGTTGATGCTGCAAAAGGCTCGAGAACTTGATGCATTTGATCAACAGAACCATGGTGCTTTACCCCAATACAATGATAAGAATTACTACAGAGACAAGAATGGTTTCCATGGGGCTAACAGTGTGAAGGCCACTTCTTATGAAGAGGAAGCGCTCCGTACCATGAAAGCATTTTGGCTCCCTTCTGCCACACCAGATGCTAAAGCAAAAGTAGAGGCCCCATCTACCAGTACAATTTGTCCAGAAGGGAAGGAAAAACTCAAGCTTAAGACACTCTTCCCAGTCATCTTCACAGAGGATACCAGTGAACGGAAGAAATCAAAGTCTCTTGATAGGACCTTTATCTGTCCTAGCTGCAAGGTTACACTAACAAATGCAGTTACACTTGTGGCACTAAGTTCTTGTGGGCATGTCTTCTGCAAGAAGTGTGGAGATAAATTCGTGGCTGTGGATAAGGTTTGTCTTGTGTGCAACAAACCATGTAAAGAAAGGAATTTAGTCAATTTGGAAAAAGGAGGAACAGGCTTTGCTGGCCATGGAGATCATCTTGAAGCAAGGGACTTCAAGCATTTAGGTAGTGGAAGTGGCTTGGGGCTGGTGAGACCAGCAATGAAAACATGATCTTTTTCTTGCCAGTTAAGCAAGCATAGGTCCTTGCTGTGGTGGTGTAAATTTAATTGTTATCCTTGTTTTCTACCTCTACATCCTTTTGTTTAGTTATGCTTTATGTAACTTGTTGAAAATGTTTGGTTGATATTTCTGGCCCAATGCCTGGCAATTAAGCGACTATGCTTCACCTGATAGACTCCTCTCCCCCCGCTCTCCCCCCCCCCCCCCCCCTCCCGGTCATGTTATTCAAATTTCAGTTTTAGTTCCGTCAGAGGCGGAACTGTTTAAAGTTCTTCTCGGTTTGTTGCATGGCCTCATTGCCCTGAGCGTAAGCCCTGTTTGTATCTGCTACAAGCACTTAAAATCTGCAGTTCACCACTAAGTGCACGTGTTTGTGTTGCGGCGTTAGAGTGAGGAAGTTCTTGCTTATTGGATGACTTCTTTAAGGCGTGGTCTTCATGTACATCAAGGGCATGATACAAACGGGAGGTTTCATCCTAAAGTCTCTTTATACTATATGAGAAAAGAAATCTGAGCATAAAGGTGCCATCAGATTCAGATTTCTTCCACTGTTGCCTCAATCACAAGCTCTGTCAAATGATTGATATATTTCATTGATAGAGAGTGCCTGAACTGTGAAAATTAAGCGGATGCTTCCGTCATCCAAGCTAGTGGTATAAGTTGTCGATGCCCAAGTTGGTGTTAAATGAACCAAGGGAGTACAAATGTACCGTCATGAGTAAACAAAATCTTTAGGTGCATTTAGTTACCACATATTATGTACACTTTGAATTGACATTGACTTTCAAGTTTTAACCCCAAAAAAAAAAAAGACAAAATGAAAATAGATAAAAGAAGACAGAATCAATATTGTTCATGTTTTCATTGTGGTGTTAAAACATGAAGTTGACTAAAGTTTCATAACACAACATAGGTATTTTATAGTCCTCAAAATGATGGATTTTAGTCCTATTTCCTTTTGGATATGAATTTCATATATTTGCAAGTAATTATTTATGGACTAATTTCTTTGAGAAGTTTGTGAGATGTCGTACACTTATAATTTTATAAGAAACCCAACCGTACTTCACTATTCCCACTTTGCAGAAGTTCAAGTGAAGTTAAGAAACTCATTTCTCCTTAAAATAAAGAATAGTGATTAACTATATTATGTACCAAGTGATCTTTAATAATTGAGTACGAAAAATATTTAGGTGAACCGAATCTATGGGTTCCACCTGTGGACCCAACGGTGGCGATTGAGCTACTAGGGTTTAAGGATTCAATCACCACCGTTGAGTTCACAGGTTCACGAGCTCCACAGGTCTACCTAAATATTTCTCAATTAAGTGCAAATATTTTTTGAATTTCCATACTTCAAAAGTGAATGTCAAATTTAGAATGTCAAATAGTTTTCTTTATTCATTGGGGTCAACATTAGTACCAAGTGAGATTTGGACTTCTTGATACAAACTGAATCCTTATCTGGGTTGAAAACAAACTTAAGCAAGTCCACACTCTAGTGTTCAAGTGCATTTGATTGTTTTAACGGATTTGAAAATATGTTTAAATTTAGTTTATTTATATTTTGGGTTGAACTCGAAGGATCTTATAAAGTTAATGAACATTAAATCTTGTTTAAATTAGTTTGATTAATTAACGAACCAAACTCAAATGAACTCTTAACAACTCAAACTCAATCAAGTATTAAATTGTTTGATTCACCTTACAACCCTCCACAAGAAGTCCAAAGATATGGTTCTACCCAACATGTCAGTTTAGGAAAGTCACGTTTTTTCGGAAAAGCGTGTGTCTCGTTGCCACGTTTTTCAGGATTTTCAAAGTACTCTCGGCTGCTTCCAGAAGCCAAAGTCAATTGCTTCCCTCATTGCATTGCTGCTTCGGTTCTTCCCAATTTACAACTGCATAAACACACCCTGCACGAGGAGAAAACAATCCAAAACCCAAAAAAAAAAAAAAAAAGGTAAAAGAGAAAAACAAAGATGGCATCGGCAACGATCTCTCAGCTCTCATGCTTCTCCTGCATTAATCGTGGTCAGCAGCTCCGCTTTCAAACCCGATCTTATCCAATTCTTCGGCCTAAGGTAAAAATTTACTGCTATTTATTTATATATGTTCTTGTTAATCATCTCATCCAAGAGTCCATGTTTGTTTTGTTTCTTTTTCTTTTTACTGACAGTAAAAATTCTTTTTTGATTTTCAACTTGGGTTGAAGTTCCGTTTTTTATGCTTTTATTCTGAATTGGGAATCATTTTGATGGCGGTACCATTGAGGGCTGAAATAAAAGAAACAAAAATAGCATTTCATTGATGGATTTCGGATATACTGGAATGAAATGGATGAAAAAAAAATGATGGTTTTAAGTACCCTTTATAGAGTAATCATCTATACTGATTATTGATAGGATGTTAGAACAAATTATCATAAATGAGTTGCCACTTGAATTTATGAATCAAGCAAAGATTTGAAGAAAACTGTTGGACGAACTTTCACAAAGCATTCTTTGTGAACTTTAATAATGTGATTTGTATGGTTAAATAAGTAAATTTTGTAGACTATCATGTTTTCCTATTTGAAACGATCACTACAATGTTCAAACTTGGATTGAATCCTTGACGAGCTTCAAATATGCATTGGATCCTGAACAAACTTGAACGGGCTTTTATTGAGCCAAGTTCTGGTCAAGTAGCTTGACTTTTTATATGCAAAATTCTCGTGTAATCTCTATGCAGTTGAGCTTCTGTAGCTTGATCTTTTTTTGTGTAACTTTTAAGTTTCATGCATGTTGATTTGAGCACGAATTAAATCTGAAAGGCGAACAGATACTGTATCTTGTTTAAGCTTAATTTGAGTAGCTTACTAATCAATCTCGAATTGGTTCTGATGGAGTCGAGTCTCAATTATGGAGTTACTTGGTTAATGTTTGACCCCTACTTTGACCCCAAGTTATGCCATCCAAGCCATGGAACACTTTGGAAATATGAGTACCTGACAATCACGGAAGATCTTTACATAATGTTTTGTCTGTGGAACTCGAGAGATTCTTTGGATACCACTGGATACAAATTTTGGACATTACGTTGATGATTGTGCTCTAAATAAAACATCCTATTTTGAAAGCATTTTTAACAATCTAGTAACATATTTTATGCACTTCAAGAACATATTTTGAATACTTTTGAGACCCTCAAGATAGGTGCACAAGGTATCTTACTCCTCTCTTACTGGGAGAAGCATGTGCAAATATGTGAAGGGTATTCCTTTATAAGAAAATTGAGTTGCTGCTAAACATTTCTTTTCAGTTGTGCACAATTAGGAAATTATTTTTCTCAATCACATACAATTTGTGTATTTATTGTTTATGTACGTGTTGAGTTACTGGGTGTAAAAGTAAGTAGTTTTTCATCTTGTACTCGAGTTATATTCATATGCAGCATGATTTTGCAAAAATCTGATTCAATATTTGAATCTGAAATGATGGCTTCTAGAATGTTCCCTTTTTTTTTTTTTTTTTAAAGGTTGAAATGGAAATAAGCTGTGTAAACTTTGACATTCTAGTCAGGTGGAAATAATTTGAGACTTCCCAAAAGGAAAAGCATGACCTAATCAAGGGGATGGAGGGAGTATATATTCTTTGCATATCAGAGCTATATTTTGTCTGAATGCTATAACTGATTGTAAATTACATTCTTTCCAATGTGTTTTGAACTTCTTATATCATGCTTGAAGACAAGAAGAAAAACTGCGATTGTTCTTAGGTATAGAAGTGTCTATTGGTATTCAGTCATCTAGGTTGTGGAATTTGCACATACTTTTTTGCCATAAAATTTGGTAGTCATTTTCTTGCTTTATTATTTTTATATTTCCTTTTCTGTTCTTTCACACAGAGTTCCAGCCTCTTTTCATGCTACACTGATTAATTAATCTAAATAGTACTAGTTGCACTATATTTTGTAGTTTGGATTTAGGGAATCTGTTTTAGGAAGATCATGTTTCCGAAGCTTACACATGAATATTTGATGTATTGGTTAAAATTTTGATGGCAACTATGTGTTGAAACATCATTCCCTTGTCGGTGGCTGCTTGAAAATGATATAGATGTCAGACTTTCCACAATACAGGTTCTAGTTGTTATGGCAAGTGATGGACGTGCTACAGACATTTCCAATTCGGATATAAAGGCGGCACTAAGTTACACAGAAGATGCTTCAAAGTCACAAAATGGAATGCCATTGAAATCAGATCCTGCTCCTGAAGATCCTGTAGCTGTGAAAGGGGAGAGCGAACCAACAGAAGAACCTATTGCAACCCAAAAAATAAGGGCAGCCAAGATTCATGATTTTTGTTTTGGAATTCCTTTTGGTAAGAAATTATTATGGATACCTAGCCAAAAAAAAATTATTTTCCATTGAATACCTTTATTTCAGTATTATTGTTTGTGACTTCTATCATCTGACTTTGAGTTCATATTTTATACGTGTCTTTTGAGATCAGGTATGTTTGCTATATCTTTGACAACATGAATTTGAAGATCTAAATTATGAAAATGCTTTATTCACTTCACATTTTGATTCATACACTACTTTTTATTTTTTAGACCAAAAACTCTTTATTTGGGCTTATTATCTTTCTGTAAAAACTTGAAGTGTTGTAGCTATAGGTATATTAATCTTGGTGGTCTGTATAAATCAAATTCTGGAGTGTATAAATCATTACCTTAAAATTAATGTTATCCTAAATCTTTGTGGCTTTTCTCTTGTGAGGTAATATGAGATGATGAATTATAGTTTTTTTTACATTTTGTTCTCAACCTAAAATAGCTGGAAGAAAATTGTAGTGTAGATCTCTTCAATCATCATAGAATCCAAGTTCCTTTTAGTGATTCTACAATGTTGAAGCATGTAAATCTGCTGTTGCCGGTTTCAGCTTGTTTCACAGATTAAAGTTTTACTAAACATATTACTTAGTTTATCACAAACTGGAAATATCGGGAATTTCTCTTTTTTGTGACAATATAAATAAAAAATCAACTTCCATATGCTTGGTTCTCTAGGGATGATGTCCTACTGACTATGTACATCTAGTTAGAATCTTTAATAAGGGAAAGAAATTTTACCATGTTTTATACAGAAAAGGAGGTTAAAGGTTTAAAAAAGAAGATAATTAACAGGATAAAGGCGGACAAAGAGTTTAATGTTTCAAATAAAAGCTGTGAAAGTGATCGAAGAGAGAGGCACGTGATCGAGGACCCGTTGTCTTTTGGAATAACCCCTTGATTTATCTGACACAGCTAAAACTCTACAACAGTTTCCTTCACACTCAATGAGAAATCCTACTTTTGAATTTTGGTTGTTGAAGTTGATCGTTCGTGCGTGCGTGCGTGCATGTGTGTGTGTGTGTGTGAGAGAGAGAGAGAGAGAGAGAGAGAGAGAGAGAGAGAGAGAGAGAGAGAGAGAGAGAGAGAGAGAGAGAGAGAACATATCGTCAATCTTGTGTTATTTTCTACTTTTCTATGATTGTGGATGTACTTCCAACTAACTATAAGGGTAAATTCAGTCCAAACGTTAACGTGAATAAGGCTTTTAAAAGGTTTAAAAAAATGACTTTATCAAGGACTACCTGCATTTTAGCACCGAGAAGGACTAATGAGCTTTTTGTATAGTCTTTTGGTGATGTTAGCATCCCTGTGATTTCTTTCATCCTTTTGTAAAAGAAGCTTAGCAAAATATTTGTTCATTAGCTCTTTTGCATGCTCAAATTGGATTCTTCTTGAATATTTAAACCATAGAGTGTTTGTTTCATCAAATTGTGGCAACAGGTAGCATTGTATTCATCTCATTATCTAAAACATGAACTGCACCTGTTGTGATTTGTTTGCTGATATATGTGATTAAAAAAACTGACTGAAGGCTTGGGAGCAGTTCGGTGTCAACATTTTCGAGTATTAGGAGCTGAAAATTTGGCTTATTGATATAGTCATCATTCTGTTTATGTGGTTAGTAAGGTCATTTGCTTCTACAAATGAGTTCGAAGGGTAAACTTGTGTTTTTCAGCTTGGCTGCCTCTGATGATGTGTTATCAACTGCAATTGTATATACAACAGATCATTTTAATTCTGTATCTTCCATTTGATAAAATTCTGTTCATGATGTTCAGTACTGAAAAGGATGTTCAGGTTATTAAGTAGTTGGTTACTTATAATTTTGTAGTGTGGAATACTGGGTGAATTATAAATCACCACTTACTTACAGTTTCTTTCCTCAGGTGGGCTTGTTTTAAGTGGGGGCCTTGTTGGTTTTATTTTCTCCAGAAACCCTACCGCGTTACGCAATGGGGTGTTCTTTGGTGGTCCTCTGCTGGCCCTAAGTACACTTAGTTTGAAAGTCTGGAGAAAAGGAAAATCTTGCCTGCCCTTTATACTAGGTCAAGCAGGTATTGTCTTTTGCTGGTTATTTCCACTTTATCGTCTTACTGTTATTTCCACTAAATGGTTAACGCAATTTTGTTTGTTTATTTTCTCTACAGTAAATATTGCAGTTTTTTTAGTTTGACTTATTTTCCATACTGTATGGACCTTTGATCATTCTCTGCTTGTGTTGGATTTTTTTTTTCAATGTTTTGTGGTATCCATACCGTGAAGAAATAGACCCCTCTCCACTTCCAAAGGAAGTCTATAAAGAATAAACTCTATACATTGACACTTGTGTTGCTTATGTGAAGCTTTTGGCCAACTTGAGTCTATGGAATTCAGTATTTCTTCATAGTTGAAATTATGCTCCTAATTATGATGTCATATTTCAGTACATCAAATGAAGTGCTTGCAATGGATCGGGCAGTATTAATTTGTTTTCAGACGTGGGACTGTGTGAAAAAAAATCTATTTTGTCCATTGATGCATTTTTTTGGGGCAATTTTGGAGCCTCTATTATTATTAATAGGATTGTGGTTTGCTTGCCGTTTCCATTTGATTTCCTTTATTCCATGTAAAAAATCAAGGGTATCTTGGCGTCCATAGTAGCTGGACATGGGTCAGAAACTTAGTGCATTGTCATGTTTGGTTTCAGTAATCGACTTATATAGGAAGAACATTGATGCAGCCAAAGGTAATAGCGTAAACTATTCTAGCGATTATAGAAGACAGATTTGAAGTTTAATTAACTAGTTCCTTGCAGAATCAGGGAGCACAACAGCTTGTTAATAATCAGAATCTTTTTATTTGCACAGTTAAGTTACAAATCATGTACTGAGATTTTCTGAACATCTGATATTCACCTCCTCAACTGAAACTCTAGATTCTGCTATTTGTGGCTGAAAACTTTAATTATTTATTTCTTTATTTTTGGTGCCTAGACGTTTTGCAGTTTCTAAGAAGTAATTCAAAATTTGAAATGGACTCTAATGCCTTCTACCCCTCTAAAGATAAAGGCTGATTCTACTTCACAATTGATACATCCAGAACCATCCCAGCAAAATCACTTTTTAAGCTGAAGTATTTTGAAGGTGATAGTATGTTGTAAGGTTTTCTTTAGTGAAAAATCATGCTTATTATATGCTTAATGAATGCAGTAGAAGTAGTATAGCCCAGTGTCTCCTTATCAAGAAATATGACATTCAAAGGTGGAATCGCATGAGAATTAGAATGTGTTCCTTGCGAATGCTATGCTCATTTATCATGGGGAACTTCATGTTGTGTCCAAGAAAAAGGAAAAAAAATAACTTCCATTTTGTGATATTCATGCTGTCAATGGTCTAATCTTGTGAATGATGTCATATAACAGTATCCTATGATAGTAGTCATTGCTATATCATGAATGATAACATCGCGCTACCAAAGTACTTGGTTTGCAGTAGTAGAACAGGTTGGTGTACATGACGAGTAGAGGTGGTGTTGAATACTTCTTTTCATTCATTGATATATCTTTTAGATAACTTTACTGTAACTGTTCCAGGCAACATGATCTACGGCATAATCTCCTTTTTCTATGTCTTTTGAAATTTGCCTTCCATATCTCAGACTTTGTAATATATATTGGAAGCCTGCGCCAGCTTATGCCTGGCATGAAGTTTTTTTCATTCTTGGTCTGAAATTTGTTGCTTTGTTTTTATTTTTAATTTCTGAGAGAAGTGTCCTTTTTCAGAAG
Organism: Mitragyna speciosa; assembly: GCA_024721245.1. Lineage (NCBI taxonomy): Eukaryota > Viridiplantae > Streptophyta > Magnoliopsida > Gentianales > Rubiaceae > Mitragyna > Mitragyna speciosa. The sequence goes on from JAMWEH010000169.1 coordinate 39,086, forward strand.
ATTGCATTATGAAGCCTAAACATACTATTGCAATTGTTGACTTGTAAAATGGGTACCTTGTAATTGTTACGGAGTTTTAAAGCTGCTTCCCTGGTGTATGTGCATTCAAATGAGGCTACATGATGCTATTATCCTTAATTTGGACAGTGTCCATTATTTTTTATGTCCTTACTAATGATGTATTCTACTTGACTGACTATGGTCAATAAGTTGTCAAAATTTGACCTCAAAAAAGATTTTTTGGGTTAATTTTAGATAATGCAATTGGTCCCCATTTCTGCACAAATCAAAAGATACAAGCTTTTGCATTGGTTCTCCTGATATTTATGTTTGAATGAGATTTTTTTTTACTTTTTATTTTCTTGGTTTATCTTTTGTTCAAATTTTAATTCTTTCATCGGCTTATGATGTTGCAGTGCTTGCTGCAGCCCTCGTATGGAAAAATATTCAGACGTATTCATTGGTATTATATAACATTTTTAATTTGTTCTTTGTTATTGAATGGTTTTGATGGGATTTCAATTTAAACTGCTGCTTTTTCATACAGACGCAAAAGCTATTTCCGGCTGCAGTTTATGGGGTCATTAGGTACTGTGATGTTTATGATAAATGATTCTTTTGCAATTTTTATCCTACTATTATTTGGAGCTCTCTTTTGATTTAATTACGGCAGTACTGTATCAGCTTTTCTACGTCTTCTAGTGGTGAGATTTTTTGCATTTCATCTATTACAGTGCTGCAATGGTGTGCTTCTATGCCTATGTTGTATTGTCTGGTGGTAACCCACCACCAAAGAAGAAGCCTGTTGCTGTTGAGTCATGATAAGATTCGTAGAAGGTGACACTGATTATTGACTTTGATCTGGAGATTTTTGTAATGCTTATTGTTTGAGTATCGCATTTATAAGTGAAAAAGGCGAGGCTAGTAATTTGCTGGATTGTATTTTACATGTATAATTTGTTGTTACCTCAGAGTGGAATGTAACCGCAAGTAACCAACCTTTTTCAAGTGTTGTGACTGCTTTGTGTAATCAATGAGTCACTAAACTGTATGGGATGTCATAGGTTGTTACTTTCTGTTTCTATTTGTGTTCTACTTGTGTTAGATGATTGACAGTATAGTACCAAGAAACAACTTTTCGTAAAGACACTTGTACCTAGGAATTCCCCCTTGAGGGACAAATAGACTTGTACAATTATTGCTTTTTTTTTTTTTTTGGGGAATCAAAATATTAATTTCATTGCAGTAATAAAGTATTATACATGATTACAAGATACAGCTAAGGCATGGGCCAGTTGTATCTCCTTCCAACTAAGCTTGAGTGATCTTACAAGCGACATGTAGGGAGCTACATGCATGATATCCTCGAAAACATAGATCATATGGGAGGATATATTGGCTTTGTTCTCCCTCCAAGCATTGAATTAATTGCAAACAGTGTGTAAGAATAGAAATGTGTATGAATCCATGTGGCCTTTGAGATTGCTGTTAAACATGCCAAAGCTTCTGCTTGAAAGGGGGGGCATCTGTGCTAATACGTTGGCCTGTTGTAGTAAAATTCCTCCGCCAGTGTTGATAAAGACCCTTGCTGTGGACGCCTTTTCTGGGTTTTGTTTGTATGTTCCATCTGTATCAAGGTTGTGATGCGTGAGTCATTTTCTTTGGAATGAGTGGATGGCTTGGTGAGTTGAACTGAAATAGTTCCTGGCCCAGCGAACTCAGCTCATCCATGTTGTACCTGTATGACATCATTTCTCACAGCATGATTTGCACCTTTCCAGTGACTGTTTTAGGATCTGTTTGCTCATTTGCCTAAAGATATCGATTCCTTGATATCCAGATGTACATCCCAACTCTTGTTTCTGTCAGTTCTTTCTTTCTCAATCAACATTGAAAACCTAATTAGTGCTACTGATTTTTTGGGGCATGTAGTTTACTAGTCTGTCACCAGTAATATGAATGATAAACAAATTGAATTCCCGGGGAGGTAATGAATAGGACTTTCTTCTTCTAACATTTCTTGGAATGGAAGTAGGTCTTTTCACCTCTGTTATATTGCATATAGTGCAATCAACTTAATTTTTTTGAGGGCAACATTTAGCTGTCAAATTGGAATTCCTCAAATCCTAAAATCAATTGACTAATTTACTTCGGGGATTTTCCCGAGCCACTTGAATTTAACATGTATTTTGTTGATTGGCAAATATTTTTTTAATAAATAAAGCAAGAATATAATCAGTCGCTGATACATCTGCAAACTTGATTTTAGAAAAGGGTAATAAATGAGAGTAGAACTCAGATTTTTTTTTTTTTTGGGAAGAAAAACGACCAATCCTTTCATGTCACTATGACAGTTACCAACTTTTTATTCAGCCAAGTGCCACCCAAACTTGTTTACCCAAACTTGCTGGTCTTCATCAGCCTTTTGACAAAAGGGCGTGTGGAGAATAGCCCTCAAGATATATATCAACACTCAGAAATTATATGCTTCCAAGTGGCACTACTCCAGAGCTTATGCTGTTGCAGCCCTCTCTAAAACTTACAGGTGCTGAGACATATCATCTATGTGTATTGTCAGAGATAACTCGATTGCGTGGCCCATCATAACTTGTTCACCATCAACTAACTTCAACCAATTTTTAGCCCTTTCATTTCATGTTCCCAAAATCTTTTTTTCCACAGATATTAGACACGAAACATCACACACTACTCATCATATATACTATACAAATATAGTTTTTGTTAGTTATTACTTGCAAGTTACTAGAAGTCTGGTGGTGGTGCTGTTTGATTGAAAGCCAAAAGTGGACACCTGTTCAACTTTTAGGAGGTCTCATCATGCTTGCCACTATAAAGATTTCCCTTTCTCATTCTTGCTCTGTAGATTCTATCTTAGTGAAGAACTGAAGAAGAAAACACAAAAATCATTTTGTCAAGAGTTGATTAAATGCAATAATTACAAAAATGTCACCTTTAGAATCTAATGAGAGAGATTTAGCTGTTTGATTTTGAGCAAAGCATTATTAATCAAGAATTCTTGACAAAGCAAGGCAGGAAAGATTGGCTGAGATCTAGGACGAACTGATATTTGCCAAGTGGAAAAAGAGATTAATTTATAAAGTTGGTTTCCAACTTTTTGAAGTAATGAGAAGCATATTCCTAATATTTCCACAGGAAAATTGATCAAATAGGTGTTGATTTTAGCTTGTCTGACTGACTTCTACTGAAATTTAGAGAGTAAAATTGATTTGCTAGGTAAGTTGTGGCCGAGTTTCGAGTCTTGACCCTAAAGGGCATAGATAGCTAGGTTAGGCAAATAAGCATTTGGCTTTCCGTTTATATTGAATTGAGCTGGCTTAAGTTTATGCAATTTTAAACTAAAACGTTTTGACTGTTAATTCATTAACGAGCTTTGCATTTTATACTTCTAAAGCTTATTATTTTTGCTTGAAGTATGGGAATACCATCTTTTGTATTTTAGAAAGTGAGTTAGAGGTTTGTTGGTATATTTTTTCATTCAATTTTTAGGCTTTAGCTTAAAAAAGGGACAATTTCACATATTTTCCCTGAGTTTTGTCACAATTGCACTTACCTCCCATTGTTTTAAAAATTATACTTACACTTCCAATGTTTATTACAAAATAAACCCATTTTGATAATACATCCCAAAAACGCCAACCAGATGCTCTAAAATATCCTTAATTATTTTAAAAAAAAGAAAAATAAACTTTAAAAAAATTAATCGATTAGCCATAAAAAAGTCAAAAGTACTTGCATTCTTACACCAATTTTTCAATGTCCACCTGATTTTATTATCTAAACTCAAGTATTTGACTAATCTAACCAAATTTACTTTATCTATCAAAATCTTACAAACAAATATATTAGTAAGAAAGAAATGACTAATTTAATAAAAAAAAGCATGTGTAAACAACTTGGAAGGCCCAATTAGAGGGGTTAAAAACTTTGGTTTTCGGGTCTTTTTACTTATTGCTTCTTTTTAAAAATAATTTAGGATATTTTAGGATATTAAGCTGATATTTTTAGGATACAATATCAAAACAAATTTGTTTTGTTATAAAAAATGTAAGCACTAAGGGTGTAGGTGTGATTTTTAAAATCTGGAGGAAAGTTCTTGCAATTATGACAAACTTCATGGCAAGTATGTGAAATTATCCCCTTAAAAAAAATCTAGAACGTTATTCTTGAAAAGCACCTCTATGAAAAGCTCTTTCTTGTCAAATTTTAAGAACGAAAATAGATGTCTCTATAATATCCTCCAATTAAATCTTATTCCGCTAACTAGTAAAACCCCTACTTCAACGACGCTACCGCTTCTCAATGATGCCAACCTCAACAATAACCAACAAAAGTTTTGTACAATAAATTCTCATCTTCTCTCTCTCTCTCTCTCTCGGTAGGCTTTACAGATGCCATAGGTATAGGATACGCATATGATATTATTTATATACAAGTAAAATCTTTATTTTATCAATCACGTACATTGCTTATTTCTATGTACTATTATTCAATAGATTCGTATTATCCTTCCAAATGACTTCTAGCTGAGGATGCTTTGCCAAGATTGAAGATCCAAACATTATGGGAACAACAAAGTCAATCCAAAATTAGTATATCAATTTTTTTGGAGTGGACATTGTAATGTTAATACGTTAATACCATTTGAATAACTTTATAAGCTCAAACATTATTTCAACCCATATTAAAAACTCAGTAGTAGCATTTTTATACTTACACGAGAAAATAACGTAAAACAAAAATTACATGAGAAACGAAACCCGGTTATATTTTTTGGTTCTGAAATAACTCGAAAATAGTGATTTCTAATATGTGTGCATGCTCTTATAATTAGAACAAGCAGGAAAAAAAAGAAAATAAGAAAAAAATTAATCTTTTCCTTCTAGGCCGTTCAAGGACTCTTTTCTACTTGGTTTCACCGCTCAATCATTCAACATTTCTTTCGTTCGGAGCCACTACTAAATTTGCAGGCCGTTGGCGGCAATGGGACCTAATATTCTAATATTGAACTTTTTTTCTCACCAAAAATTCAAATTTTTTTGCATAGACCCAAAGCAAAATTATAATCTCCCTTCCACACCCCCTCCCCTCCCCTCCCCTCCCCTTCCCTCATCATAATTTTTCTTAACATACCGAAGCCTTCCCAAGTCTTATGTATACATGCATATGATTTAGCCTCTTGTACTTCATTTCAGCATCTGCTAGTGTTTATAGACTCCTATTTTATAGTAATTTCTAAAAGTCAATATTTTATATATCATGATTGTAAAATATTTTTTAGTTGACGGATTTACACACATAACACATAAAAACCCGTTAAATTGTATGATTTATAAATGCACATATAAAAGAAGATTTAAACCGACTTATTTAAAAAAAATATTTACACTTACCTTGTATATAATAATTGATTTATTTTTTTAGTGTGAATCATTACACATCTCCACTACAACAAAGACTTTTCATCATCAATAAGCTACATTATTGAATTATTCGAAAATAGTCAATTACCTAAACCTAGACATAACCTACCTACTAGCCCAAGATATTGTTAAAATGGATCACATGGTGTTTGCAATTCCCTGGAAAATGCAGGTGATGATGTGGAAAGACAAAGACTCTTCATCACCAAATCTACATATATCTCTGTGTGCATTTTGTGCTTTTGTGTGAGATTGGGTCACCGAAAGTCTTGAAACAAAGACTTTTCTAAGGGTTCTATCAAGCGTGCCCAATAAAGCTATTTTATAGGGACCCTCACTTTTCTTGAAGTTAATTCATCATTGGGGCTCTATCTTCATTCCTTCCATTATTAACTTCATATGTATAGATGATGAAAACGAGTCCTCTTCTTGTAGGAGAAATTCTGTATCTTAGGCATTTGTGTTCTTTAGCATGAAGATGTGACAATTGATGTGTTTGATGGCTAAAAAGGCTTTCTTGAAAAAAAAAAAGAAAGAAAGAAATATTGATGTGATCAATCGCATTCACATGTTTCACAATCACTGAAAAATTTTAGTAAACAACTGGTTTTAAGGGTTTTAATGATTGCTATCTATGTAGAGTCAGATCAAATTGTCCAATTATTTTACCTTTGGAGTTCGATTGGTCGTTTTCTTCTACATTTTCTAGAAATTTAAGTCAGATAAAGTGGAATTCCAATGTGGATTCTCACGCTGTGTATTTTTCAAGTGGGGTTCAAGAATTGAAATTTTGAATCAAAATATAAATATCTCTTACTAAATTGTTCATGTTGATGAAGAACTCGCAGTTATATATGTTCATGTTGGTTTATTACTTCTTACAAAGGATAGTGACGAAAAACAGAGGTTAAAATGATTATGACTTAGTGGTTAAAAGGCTAAACATGAAAATAAGATGGTTTGATTAGAGTGCAATTTGATGGTACCATGAAGTGTGTATTCAATTTTGGAACAAATTAAAAGTGACTCCTTAAACACTCTAGTACCATACTAAGTAACATCAAATATTTTAATTAGCTCACTTCAAAACTATGCTTGTCCTTTCTATTTAGGTCGTGGGACACTAATGGAATGCAACAAGGATTTTGTGGCAAAACAAACAAGTAGAGAAGTTCAAGAATCTAAGAGAAAACTTTCATCTATCTAGTCTTGTCAATTTATTCATAATTTTCTCTAAATGAGAAAAATACATTTGAACTCACTTTTAAATTCAGAGATAATTATTTGTCCAAAAACCCGATGCTTACCAAAATTTTCTCCAAGGAGTAAAATTTTATTATATCACGCTTATTGCTCATTACAATTTTGGTTTACCTTTGTGTAAATAAAACTAATTAAAGAATTAACAAGGGTATTTGTGTTTTTGTCTTTTTTGTTTCCAATATGGAAAGGAACATTTGTATATTTTTTTCCTTTAAATATGAAGCAGAAACTAAATTGATTTCGCTTAAATGTATAAGACATTTTGTCTTTCGGGTCTAGATGGTGTATTGTATGTTATATTTAACATTTCGTCTATAATAGTGCAAGTTTCTGTAAGTAACAAAAACTTACACAGAAAAAGATCACAAATGCTAATAGAAATAGAAAAATTTGCGCAGATAAAAAAATTTTCTGTAAGTTTCTTTTCTTCTTGATTTTCCAAAGCCAATAGAAAAATCATTAAGATTCCATGCACAAATTTGTGCAGTAATCTACTGATATTTGTTGTGAAATAGACGTGTCATCAAAAATTGAGTTCAAGATATAGGCAATGGTAAAAATAATGAACTAGCTAATTAATACGACTCAAGCAAGGGACTCGATTGAATGTCATATACGAGTTAACCTTCTCGAAGACTTTGTACGTTTATTGGTTCACCAATAAAAAATAACCCGTGTACTTATTATTTTTCTTGTGTAGTCTTTGATTTCTGAGAAAAATTGTCATGTCACCGGGTCTATTATTTTGTACATGCCGTTTAACATTCATGTTGTTGTAGACCTGTGATATTCACTTCATTTGTTCGTTTTCATTAAGTAATTTCAGAAAAATGTTGTAGTGTTGCTCAGCCTTCAAAATTAATGGTAAGTTTTGGAAGATAAGTATTTAGTTATGGAATAGTAAGTTTAATAAAAAATTAATAAATTCTATAAAATGTTATAATGATAATGCGTCACCACAACAATGTCCATAATTTCATTTATTATAAGGTGGAAAATTTTACTAATGCTGCAGATTGGAAACAATTGACCTACTCGTTAAGGCACATGATTTTTGTATGTCATATCATGTCCATTTAGGGCATAGCCTAGTCCAAATAGGTTTGCAAAAGATTTGAAAATTTTAATAGCCCACTAGCATTTTCCTTCTTTCTCTTCTGAGGTGTTCAATCCACTGCGTAATAGTAAAAGGGCCAATAAAATTTTCCACCCCCTCAAATGATAAAGAAATTAAGAAAAAGGAAACAGCAACTCTAGCAAGTTTCCATACTGAACAAATGAAAAGAGTAAAAGGAAAGCTGAGCTTATCAATTTTAAACTTCTCTAAATTATACATATCACAATATCACACACACACACACGCCCATACATACATTATATATATCTTTAAATTAATTGATTAATGCAGCGTTTTACTTGAAGCCATTTATATTTTTGATAATTGACTATACTGAATTAACAGCATGTCACCCTATTTTCTATCAAATTCAAAGCTGAAAGTTGTTAATCAAATTTAGTTTAATAAGAATAAACCTAAATCCAATTAATGATCTTCTTTTTCTTGGTGTCTTCTCCAATAATTTGCTCAACAATGATAATACCAAAAAGGAAGACAAAAACAATGAAAGATGTCAATTCACACGTCATTTGAGATGAGAAACTGAGTGGATACAAGTAATTGTCACAACTTACTTTGAAGCTTTTGTGTAAGCTAAAATGGAACACAATGATGCCCTAAAATTACAACTGTGAAAATGGAAAAAGAAAAAAAAAAATCATATATGCTCTACCTTGGTTACTAGAGTACTTGCTATTTCTTGACTTTGGAACCAAGTTTGGTACGAAAAAGCCAGCAACGAGCACATGGGCTACGACAAATGAAGTTCGCTCATCTCCCAAAATGGCATCATTCCCTTTTAACTTGAAAGGCTAGGGCTACTACACTTTCTAGGGTTTTCATCATGAGCATTTTTCAAATCTGTCGTACCATTCTTGATCAATTTGATAATCATTCATTGGTGGCTGTATAAATGAAAATAAGCCATTTCAAAGAATGATATATTGGCCAAAACAAGTTTTCCCACCTCATATAATCTTTTAATTGTTTTGGAGTGCATTGAATCTCAGCTCGCAATTGCTTTTCCACATAGTTGATTTGACACCAAAACTGGAAAAAACACCAAGAAAGGAGCCTATATGATGATCTTAGCTTCTAAATTTGACCAAAGATATTTGATTCATTTTTCTAGTTTACTATGATAGTCAAAAATTAATTTTCTTTATACGAAGAATTTTGAACCATAAAATTTCCCTCGTTATTGAATCCTAATCTTCAATTCTATCTAATCACCTAATTTTCCACCGACTATATTATACTCTCGTGATGTGCATTTAGCGATAAATAGATTACATCGGTCCCATATTTTGTCTCTTTCGCAGTGTTGTTCTTGGTTTTGTTGTTTTGCAACATAGAAGTTATAATGCAAAACACATGCATATATCACTCGTTGATGACTGCATCGGTTTATCACCAATTTTTGCCTTGACGATAATCCCAAATAAACATTGAAAATTAACTACAGACGAAAGATTTAAGTGCACATAGGACTTAGGATTCTTTGTGATTTCATCCCACACTAAAACAACATTTTTGGCCCCACTAGGCATCATCACTCAACCCTGAGAAATGATCGAGCCAATTGTTGCTCTGCCATGCAGCTTTCTGTTATATTCACTGGGATGAACTTGTTTTTGCCAAATGACGCAGCCAACACTAGCTGCATTCAAAGTCTTGATCCTCATTTATTATACAGAGAATGCATGCTGTTTCCAATGATTTCATGCAGGAAATTTGTCACGCCCCGTGCCCTGGAACATAACACCGCCGTGACTAGACTACGCTGAGTCACAAGGCTCATAAAATCGAAACATCTAACGTATAAATCCCAAATATTACATAATAAAGCCATAACAACATTCCGAACCCATAAGCATCCATAATCATTAGTATCGCAAGTACAATGTTATCCCATATTATACCATCCAAATCTTTACATACTCGACTCCAAAGGTCTAGCATACCTATTAGGGTCTTAACCTAACATAAGAGAGAGTACAAACATAGTCTAAGAGCATAAATACAAACCACTACAAACTTACTAACATCTAATCTCCTTGCATACCCCGAGTGTCAGTACACTCTCCAGCCACACAATCATCAAGCACTGCATATCAACAATGAAAGGGGTGAGTGACTAAAATCACTCAATAAGTGGCAAAAGCATCACCTTGCGGCTTGAAGGTGTCATACATATAGCTTACGTTCAAAACACATAGTCATTGGTTCATATAAGTACGTAGGAGCTAGATAATGCACAATTTATCACGAATCCAATATCACGTATCAAAACCAGACAATGCACTCAAACAAAGCATCATTTCATTCTAACAAAGGTTCAAATCATTCAAAACAAAGTCCTGGATATCCAGTCATTCACTGTAATCCGGTTGCCCGGTCATACTGACTTCTACCCGGATCAGTTCGGTCAGACTGACTTTAACCCGGTCAGCTCGGTCAACTGACTTTACCCAGCCAGTTCGGTCCTATCTGACTATTACCCGATCAGTTCGGTCTACTGACTATCACCCGGTCAGTTCGGTCCTACTGACTATCACCCGGTCAGTTCGGTCAATCATACAATATCATACACACATTCGTTTCATTATTCAAATGTTTCATTTGTATCACATATATTATCAAGTCAAGGTAAAATGGAAACATAATCACAATCAAGCCCCTTTAGACTATAGCAAATAGGATTTCCAAGAGATTATACTTTGCAATAACTTATTTCCAAAATCCAAGGGATACAAGTCCCACTTACCTCGGTCCAAGCGAACTCAATAACTCCGCGAATGTTGATCGTGTTCTTCGCCTAATACACACAACCAAACATTTAATTATACACTAATTCTATCAAAGAAACATAACCAACTCAAATTCTACTCAAAAGACAAAAGAACAACCTTCCGAGAAAACAAAACGATCCGCGCCCGCGAGTCGAGGAGCCTCCACCCGCGGCTCACTTTCTGTTGTGAGCTGTGGGTGAACAGTGATGAGCCGCAGCCGCGGCTCAGCCCGCGGCTCACACCCGCGGCTTGATCCGCGGCGCGGATCGTGCCGCTGATCAGCCCAGAGAGTTGGCTCCAACATCCGCGGTTCCATCCGCGGCGCGGATGGGCCGCGGATGGCACCAGACACAAACCAGAAACGACCTGCAACTGTTCAAACACACACCCTAACACTATTCATCTTCTTCTATCTCTACCCAAGTGACCAAACAACTTCAAAATGGCATATTAAGCTCAGAAAACAGCATATAAACACCATATACTCCACAAAACATGAATCACACCCATGAATCTCACATAATCCCTCAAAGTTCTTCACCAAAAATTCATCATTGGAAAGCCACCAGATGACTCACATACCCACACACTAATAACACTAAGCACCAAGCCATTAAAGCATAGACAACCCCAAACTCTCTAATCAATCATCTAATTCTACTAATCCTTACATAAACCAAAACAAAGGAAGCAAGGTTAAGTTTTGAGAGAAAAATACCTTGGATGGGGACTTCAAGACTTCAACTACTTGTTTCTCTCCGGGAATGGGATCTTGCACTTCCTTCTTCAAGATGAATGAGAGAAGCTTAGAGATTGAGAGGGAAAGAAAAAGGAAAGAGGGAGAGCTTTCAAAACTAAAAGAGAAAAAAAAATGAAATGAAATGAAGAAAGCCCTTGTCTTGGGGTGAAGAAAACAATTATCCAAATTGCAATCAAGTCCCTCTTGGTTTTCAATTTACATCTTTACCCCACATTATCTCAAAATTACAAGAATACCCCTGAAGGTCATTGGTATCACAAAATTTGCTATTTGATTTGGTGTTATTCAGCTTCCAAAAAGGCGGAATATATGTTATGCACAGGAAGAGAATGGTTTTCATAAAGTTTGGACTTGATTCTTGTTTTATAAAATGAGCTGATTCTAATTTATTAATCTAAAAGCTCTTTAATTAATCTTGTTCTTGCCATTTTAGTTTGTTATCTAGCTTTCTTTATTTTAATCGAAGTAGGCATCCAAATTAGTGAAAATATGGCAATAAGGTCAAAAGTAAGTTTAGAATGCAAAATACAAAATTCAAAAAGTTTAAAAATATTACACGATCGATGAATTTTTATCCCTTGTACAAATCCCCCCCCCCCCCAACTTTCGTATTTTGTGTTCACCCCTAATTATAAGGTGTTCTCTGCTTTAGGTCAAATCCTCAGTTCCAATTTTTTCAGTGCTACCGAATGCCATTCACTAGGGACTGCTACCTTATATTCACACTATGATAGTTATCAGATTTATCTAAGTGTAATAAGTGTGAATGCAATGTGGCGGTGGTGAACGGCACTTGAGTGATACTGGAAAAACTGATACTGAGGATCTAAACTATTCTCGATCTATTTCTCTAGACAACTTGTTGAGAGGAAAAAAAAGTTCAAAAAGACAAAGATGCATCATAATAACTTTTGTTAGAGCAACTTAATAATAAAAAAAAAAGACTAAAAAGAGTTAGAAGAACAGCAGAACAAGCATTAATAATTGCTTAAGCTTATGTTACTAATATTTTGTTCATACCTAGTATTATTTTCCTATTTAAGAAGATATCATTTTGTACCCCTAACGTTTTAATCATTTTCATTTTTATCCCTCGCAGAGCACTCAATTGTTGAAAATGAATGAAAAGCACAAAGCATCTACACTAATCCACTCTCCCACCTTCATCTGTGTCAAGTTGTCAAGTTCCCAAAGTGTCATGTTTGCCTAACGTAAATTAGCCCCATCATTAATGGAAAATACAAAAATTTTGTCCTGTTCAAAACTTATTTCTGGACGATCAATTGTATGAACTTAAGGACCTTCACTTAGCATGAGATAACTCTACAAAAAATTTTTTTTTATGATATACTAATTGATGACCTAGCTAGGCAAATATATATATATATATATATATATATATATAAATTTTCACTGGAAACTGATAATTTTTTTTAGTAACTTGCCACTTTTTAGAAAACCTTTCTACTTATTTTTTGATGACGAAATACATTTTGCTTTATATAGGCCTTACCTCCATGGTTTCACCTAGAGAAACTGGGATTCGTGCAGAATAGTACATGTCTTAGGTCTCTAATCCATATTACTTTAGACAATACAGCTAGTTTTCTTATCAACAAATGCGAAGAGAAGATGGGTACGTTTTTACTTCTAATCTATAAGACAATCTTAGGCCACTTTAACGAATACTATGAGATGAAAAACAAACAAAACTGCAACTCATGGTTGATTAAAAGCAGAAGTTAATTACACATATATGAGGTAACATTTACGCATAATTAATACACCCCCAAGACGCAGCCCATAGTATTAATTTCAAGGCTTCAGGTAGGAGTTGGGCACTAGTCAATTTGCTCTGCATATTATAAGCCTGCAGAAGCACAATAACGTTGACAAACAAGAATGAGAAGCAGCATAGACTGTTGACAACATGAGCACATTTTCATTGATTTATGTAAAAAACAGGCCCCTCATAGTACTTATGCTAGGGACACAAATGGACATGATTGGAATAGATATGTAAGTATGTTGGGGAACATGATAAGAATATGAAATTGAACATATCTAATCTCTTACTCATATTTTGCACGAAACTCATTGCCTATTCTCCTTTTCTTTAATTTTCTTTTCCAGACGAATAAAGCCCATGTGAAGTTCAAAAGGGCACAAGATTTTCAAAGCTTTGTGGTCATGGTGTGGTTGTTTTGGCCTGACATTTTGGACCCACATCCACAAATTTAGTGTTCTGATTGGTCGTTGTTCAAGGTTCATTAACCTGCGAATGTCACAAAAGATTCTCAAATAATGTGGTTGTCATTATGTTAATGATATTTAATTAACTAATATTTAATTTCTTGACCTAACTCATTCGATCATGATTCTTTTTGCATTGAGAAATATAATGGCTTCATATCCACGTATTTTGCTCTCCTCTTTAATACCTCTCAACCTCCAACAGCCAAATAAAAACCTACAATTATATGTAGTCAGAAATAATTCACTGATCTTTTAAGTAAATCGTGCGTGATTGGCCTATCTTGGCCTCATCCTTAAATATGTTATGGAATTTTATTTGCAAACACAGTTGTTGGGATATGTAATTGAGTTTATATGCATTTTGTTTGGAACATGATTTTCCATTTACTGCAATTAAGCTAGCAAAAACTTTTTATGGTTGATGGTTCCAAGAATAATTCGCCAATCGATAGGAGATAATTGGCATAACATTGTTTCGGCACAGAACGGTTGACCTTCTTTCAACGAAGAAAGAAGAAAAAGTTACCAAAATTATCGATTTTATGAAAAGAAAAATAGTGAGATGTATATGTTTAACATCTAAGTATAGAATTCATATTTTCGTCCGTATCACATTGCTCTAAGTATCATATCCATTTCTGAACTCATAATTGAACGGTTTAGATTTTGTAATGAACTACCTGAAATTAATCTTTTACTTGGAATTTTGTATATCAACAGCATTAAAACTTATTCTAAGAAGCATTGAAGGTTTTTAGTAAGCAGACATCATAATTAGTGTGCATGTACTAAAAGATTGTCAATAGATATCTTAGGCAGAATCAAACACACATTAGTACAACACAAAAGTTAATTAAAAAGGACAAAAATTAATGGGATAGATGTTTCCACTTTGTAAACACATTAGACACTAGTCTTTTGTTCAGAGGCAATAATCCGAGACGATCTTTATAATGGATTTTTGTGCTTAATTTTCGTTTTCTTTGTTCAACAAGCAATCAATTCGAAACCCTCAAAAATTGGATTGATAATACGATAAAATGATATCTTTATAGAATAATACCAACTTGCATAGGCTTCATTCTAGATTCAAATAATGAAACAAGTGAAATTTGACGCATGCTGATGCCAGCCAGATACTGAGGTGCGGTAAAGGAGATCTAATTTTTGTGCTTTTCTCTTTTCTGCTTATTTAGTTACAGTATGACTCATGCAAAGGAGAAGATTGATGGTGATTAGACCAAAGTGCTCAAATAGGAAAATTTGTATTTGTTGTTACTTGTTAGATCCAAATATGGAAACTAAGCTTGCTTGCAACATTGTTTAGCCACAAATTTAACGTTAAAAACACAAGATTTTTTATTTAGTAGCAAATTGCCTTTCTCATCATAATGCACTTTGAATAGGGTTTGCACAAGTGGCAGTAAGATTTGCACCAAGCAAATCCACAAAGATAGAAGTAACAGGAACTTATGCAATTCGTTTTATTTTAGGGGAATCAATTATTATCTTTGATGTAAACTAATCTAAAAGGAACCCTTTTATTTGCATGTTAAAGAAAATAAAAATATACAGATGAAGCATTTTGATCTTTAATATAAAAAAAAGGAGACTTTTTGGGCTAATGGAGATGTTCTTTCCCTTCACATCATCTATCTATTATTTTTTTAATTCCAATTATATTTAGTGTCAAAATACACTGTATCAATATGCTTTAATTTTAGATTAAAAACAATTGGATACCTAAAAAAATTGGACAAAAGATTTGAACTCGTTATTTTATGTCACCATTAGTATTTCTCATAATCAAATGCCTTGATCCCAGTATTAACATACTTTTATCATGATTGGAGTTCTAAAATGGCTGCATTTGCATATTTAAGAACTCCATATTCTAAGTGAGTGAAATACAATGAATGATGATTGTAATGCGAGTAGATAATCCTTGGCAATAGATTGCATACACTTCGTTAATTAATAACAAGTAACTTGCCAGTAACTTACAAACATTATAAATTGGTTATTACAAACATTTGTTTCCTTTCTTTTCTCAACTTCTTCTTACAAATTACTTCATTTGTTTCATTGTCTGTCTATGTAACATACACAAATATCACTAGATATAAAAATTTAAGTGGGTGAACAACAATGAAAGGCTACAAAGTGACAACAAAAAGAAACATAAAATAGTGTAGTGATGTAGAAGATTTCGTCCCTCAAAAGCTTGTGAAAATTCCTAGCCACCGACGAGTGCTCTTTTGAGTGTTTTATGACGAAAAAAAAAGGTCATAATTTGCAATGTAAAGCTAGTTGGCTAAAAAGTCATTTTTTAAGATATAGAAATCGTCACTAATTACTATAGAATTTAAGAAAATGCACAGTGCTGCAATCTAGAAAATCCAACACAGGCTAGTTGCTGGCTACCTGGTAGAGTGGCCTTTTATCGTGGTCAAATAATGATGTAAGGTAATTAAAGTGGACAAACAACGACAAGAAAATTTTAGACGATCAAATAATGCTGTAGGGTAATTAAAGTGGACAACCAATGACAAGAAAATTTTAGAGTTAATAGGTTGGCAATTTTATGTGACAAATTGATTTTACACTAACAATTATATAGTCCCCCTTCCATCAAGAAGCAAGGATAATGGTTGTGCTTTGGTGGCTTGTGAAATGTGAAATCACCATGTAAACAATATCCAACAAATTATTCTTTTGTTTTCTATGATTCTCTTAGGGAACTATATGCTAACGAGGTTTTGAACATAATTAACAAAGAATTTACTTGTGAAGAGCGACAATTTCCTCAAGACAGACAGAAATTGAGGATCGAGGTGGGGCAAAATCTATAAATATAGAACTTGTTAGGGACTAAATTTAATTTTTTCAAAGTCCTTGGGGGGATTAAGGTCTGACTTGCTTAAGTATCTAGCATTTGAGAATAACATTATCTTCAACGTGAGACTCTAGGCTAAAGTCCTCAATGTGGTATTGTCTTATTGTCTTAATTACTTCCACCAAGAATGGCAACCCTTTTCCCGGCACTTGAGATGATGATGATTACATACATACATGTGTGCGTGTTTTACTTTCTCTAATACAACACTTTCTTGCAAAAATCCGTACCAAAATCAGATATCCAAAGGTAGAAAAATTAAAAGTAGTCTATCATTCATAGGGTTTGTTCCTAAATGACTTAGTTGGTTGCTTTCTTTAATTCACATATATTACCTACTGTAATAATGATGCATTTCGTATATTACATCATAGACAAGAAGAATTTAGTACCTCCACAAAGCATAAAATAAATTCAATTGGCTTCAAAGTTAGCTGCTGATGACAAATCCACTAAAAATGTGGTCAATTAGTGTGTAGTTGAAAATACAGTAAACAAAAGTGTGTCAGCCACATTTTATTGGCCCTTAAGAAAAATCTCGGTGGGTACTGGAGTTAAAATGTTCTTGATCCTTATGCATTAGTTTGAGGTTTGTGGAGTCAAGAATCAGCTCGGCCCCTAACACAACTCGGTCTTATATGCTACCTCAGTTAGTATTGAATAACTTGAAGCCAAGTCACGGCCATTGAGCTTCTGGATCAACAATCGAAACCTAACTCCGACATTGACCAAATTTGATAGATGTGACAAGCACCATCTAAGCGTTGCAAGTTTCAGATCTATTTCTAACACTAGGTTGTCAAACTAGGGGAATAGTTCTAGTAGTCTCTTATTTTCTTTTCTCACAAATGTAAATACCCTTCATTTGTCTTCAAACAGGTACGCTTTCTTTTAATATTACAAGTCTCTCAAACTCTTTTACTTTTTTACCCACTTTGAATTTTTACTTGACTTGAACATCAGAAGTAGAGAGGCCCTGCCCCGCCCGGAGAGAAACCCCGTCCTGCGTGTATCTCACGTTCTCTATATTGTCGGTGACATCGAGTAACTGCCTAGGCTAACTAGACGAGACTCGCCCAAATTCGGTCACCACAAGGTTCATATGTATATATCAGGTGTTTTATCTATTTTGATATTTGTTTTTTCCATTTTCTCTTTTTTGCTGTGTTATAAGATCTTTAGAAAGGGGAATATCTTTAAGCAATTATCATCCATGTTTCCACTAGAAAGTAGAAACCATCCATTTCTTGCCGCACATGCATGCTTCTCTTTGTGAAGACCAAAAGAAGTACAAAGCAATCAAACCTGAGTGGAAAGAAGTCCTTTCATCCTCTTTGCAATCCTGTCGATTTGGTTTGATTTTTTGGTACATATGAATATCTGTTGTAGGAGAAAAGGCAAAATTGCTTCCGCATAAATAGCTCGTTGGACTATCATCATGGCTCACAAGTCTGGAAGTAAAAATTGTGATTCGGCTAGACTTTGTATGTACTCCTAGTTTTACTAAGGCAAAATGCAAATTCACAAAAGTGACAGGCATCAAGCTTCTTAAAGACTTGAGGATGCAGTTTCTACGTTTGCATCAAAGAATAAATAAATTCTTCTGATCGTCCGCTTGTGTTTTATAAATGATGGTGGTAGTAACCTTTAACATCTGCCAAAATTGTTCTTTGCCCCACTTTATATAGTCTACTAGATCAGAATAATATTAATCATTTTTTAGTAAGACTAAAAAACAAATTAAAGTTATTCGATATTCGAATTGAAGTTGGTATGATAAAAATTCATTAAACTTGATTCACTAGTTAATCGAATCAAACATAAAATAATATTTATCGTTCGACAAAGTTTCAAGTTTAATTCAAAGATCGAAATTTATATACAAAAATTCAAATTACTCGAGCCTGAAGATTTTGGCTCAAACTAAGTTCAGATATAATTTAAGACTAGCTAGAATAAATAAACATATTTGAACATTAAAAATTTGGACTTAATTTGACTCCCTTGTACCGTTATTTTTTACTACCGACACCAAATAGTACCACTCAATTAACTGGGAGTAAAATACATCATATAAAAACTGCAATTGAGATGATGTACAAGGATTAAATTGTAGGACTAAATTGTACAAGGAGACAACAACCTTATCTTATCCAGAGGAAAACGTTATCCATAAAAACAAATTAACATAAGTTCTATTAGTACAAACAATAATGCACCATTTCAAATTTTCCAAAGAGGATAATATATGCTTTTTGTCCCATTATTTCTAAATACTAGTACTTTAATTTAGAAGTCAACAGCTACTCTGTGGCCACCAAGCACGATGAATTGAACCATTTTGGAAGGAATTTTAAATGAACTAATTGAACACAAATGAATTGCACCACAAGAACAATGAAATCGAATGAATGCTTAAAAAATAAAATCTTGCCCCCAAAACAGCTGCAGATTCAAGCGATGAATGCTTGGCAAGTGCTGAAGAAAACAAAACCGAAATGGGGTGTTCAATAATTTCCACAACAGTCTTTTGTTGGACAAAGAAAGCAACCAAAAGAGTTATTTAATGGCGAATAATTTTGGGGGTTTGTCCCCAAGTGCTGGAATCCAAGACTCCATGGCCAATAGAGTTGATCGGTTATCTTTCTTTAGTGTTTCCTCCATTCAAACGGGCATCTTCTTGTCCACTTCCATTTCATTTCTTCTTTCTTTCTGTGCCTTCAATGTCTTTGCTCTCCTGTGCAGGTCCAATGACCCCAGGCCCCTACATGAGCACCAATGCCTACACAATCTGCTCCTGAATCAAAATGTTTCATTGACCAATGACACTACCAGGTGCTAATGATTTGGTGCTTTGATTATAGAAAGTTTGTGGTTAAAATAGTGTTTAATTCACTAGCCAAAAAGATTTGTCAATTTTATAGTTAGAATATAACTCGACAATTTAATCGAATATTTGATTACCATAGCTAATTTATTGCTAACCAAATTGAGCTACTAATTGGCTACTACTGCCATATTGAAGATAAAGAAAATTTGTATAGCATAGTAGACATAGTTGAGAATATTAATCTAAAAAAATACTTCAACAACTTTTCAGTTAAACTTATAAGCAAATAAGCAATTGGGTTTTGGAAAACCAACGTCAGGGTGCCAAATCCTTGTTCCCTTTCCAGTACTGAGAAGGACACTAATTTGCCCTTTCTAGTAGAGCTATAAACGAGCCGAGTAGAATCGAGCTTTATTCGTTAACAGCTCGATTCAAATAAGTAAATGCGTTATTCGAGTTGAGTCGATCCTAGTGTTTTATGTTTGAACTTTTGCTTATTTAATAAAATGAGCTCGCTCGACATTGCTCGTTTATTAAATGAGAAAAAATTTGTATTCGAGCTCGGCTCGTTTAACTATATGAACGAGCCGAACTCAAATTTTTACGAACTAAGTCGAGCTATGTTCACGAACAGCTTAGTTCATTTATAACTCTACTTTCCAGTAGGCATTTCTTTTGATCCATTTTTTACTTTCCTGTGGCTATATCAGTATAAAACCCTCTTGGATTATATCCTAATTTAAAAACTTGTACGTTCATGTTTTCACTCTTCAGTGGAATATATCTTTAAAACTTCATGTTTCAATTCAGAAGACTAATCAATATCACCAGATATCTAAATTATAAATATTTGTATATTAAGTGAACTACACAAAAAACTAATATTGACAAAGAAAATTGTACATCTTTATACATATATTATTTTATGCAGAATTGGACTTTTATGGAGAATTTTTAATTTGATGGCGAAATGTGTGTTTTTAAAAATATAAACCTACATCATGTAGAGTGGTTAGACTTTCCTTCCATTGCATTATGATAATGTTCTAAAGATTAGTTCCGTCTCAGAAACATGTCTGCGCAGATTCTCTGGTGATTTATAAGGTTTGTGGCCTAAATATTGCAGTGTACACCCAAGCCCTCCCGTATGTATGTTTCATTAATTTTATTAATCTCTTTTAATTTCGTCAAATTTTCAGAAATTCCTTAAGCAGCTTTTAAAGATTAGGACTAATTCAACTTAGGACTACATCAACCTCGGATCTAATATATTTAATGAACGGCTGCCTTTATACAGACATTATTTACAATAGATAGAATAGACCTAAATCAATAGACAAGGCAACTTTCCTCCAATCAAGTATACTTGATTAAACAATGCTAGTACCATTTTAATCTTATAAAACTACATTAGCTAGATCTGTTCATTTACTTAGATTAAACAACCATCCCTTAAAAGGACAATAGAATCTGAGATTGATATAATTTTGAGAAAGCCAAAAAAAAAAAAAAAAAAGGCTTTCTTTTTTTCCTTCTTTATTCAGAAGCCGAGGAGTATGTCCTTGAAAGAAGAATTAATTATGCTATTTACTTAACACAAATATAAGCATTTCTTAACAACCACTTGTAAATTTATATGCGACAACCAATCTTTTAGCTTTATAGAGTTCTATTTGATTAGTCACTGTAAACAACATTGTTTTTTTTTTCTTAGATAATATTGACTTCCCCATTTTCCTCAATCATGGTACGTTTCCCTTCCTAGAATACTTGTAACACACACACACACACACACACACAAAAGCTTTACAAAATGCAATTCAGTGAAAGCTTATTACAATCAAAATACTAGCAAAAACTAAATAAATTTTTTTAACAAACTCTTGACATGGTGTCATAAATTAGAATAATTGTACAAAAAAATAGCGATGTCCAGTATTATTAACTTTTTTACTAATTTGCTGTCAAATTAAACTTCCTTCGCATAAATGAAATCGTATTCTAGCCCCATAATTAACTCTATAACGTAGAATAATGACATTCTAATTAGTCAATTACATATTACTCCAAAATGCTTAAGATTTTTTGAGACATTCACTCAATGCCAAATAGAAAGAAAAAGCAAAAAGCTAACCCCTCAGAAAACCGAGGTATTATTAAATCTTAAGGTACTTTTAAGTCCCTTTAATTTTGTCCCCCAACTTGAAGACGAAAACATGTACTCATGGAGCCTTTGCATATTAAATATTCCAAACCAGTCAAGTTTTAGACATAATCGTTGAAAAAACAGACAAATCCAGCTGAATGTCTTGAATAAATAGAACAGACGCATAAGGTCAGAAGAGCAAATATTCTGTCATATTGCAAATTTGCCGAACTTTGCCTTACTTTGGTCTTGTTTTATATGCTATAAATTGAACGTTGCAACTTATTAAACATCAGATCCCTCCATTTTTGTATGTCCGTCTTTAGATGACACGACCCTATTGGAACTATACTTTAGAGGACCAAAAGTTGCTAGTTTGTTTGGTTATAAACTCTTTTTTTCTTGCTTGTCTTTCTTTTTCTTTTCGTTCGTCACACAAGATGAAGAAACAGAATGAAAGAAGCAAATCTAACCTCGTTTGAGACGAGAAAACAAAGAACTTTATTACTAGATTTAATCCATTTTCTATGTCTTTTATCAAGGGGGAAGAAGATGCTCCGCCACCATTTCCTTTTCAAAATGACACTCTTGATATTGTCACAATAATGACCAATTACGTTTCTCACACGTTCATTTACTTAGCTAAAAGCCATTTCAAGAAGAATTACTCCAATAAGAATCCAAAATGGTTAAGTTTCATTCCAACTATATCTTTTGTGACAAGGGGAAAGTCTAACCATGATCCTTGATAGAAACAACCACCTTACAATTCCATTTCTAATATTTGGTAATGAATTTGTACCAAGTTGTATGATGTAACTCCAACACGAGACCTCCCACAAAGTAAAACCAGTTTGCCCCTTGGGAAAAAAATGAGATGATAGATGTTGCACAGGACCGCCATCCCCACCAAACTTAAACTGCATGGCACCATGTAGGGGCCGAGCCATTTTTTGTTCTCCTAATAGGAACAGCTAAATCCATCCTGCAGAATCTGACAGTCCTAGTTCATGTAGCTGCAAAGCCACCAAGTTGCTTAAAAGAAAATGTTATTGGGATATTATTAGGAATATCAAATACTAAAATCTCCAACACGGGAAGAGAGATTTTGCTAGCCTGCAAGATAGCTAAGTAAAATTCTAACTCGCTAAAGTTTAAATAGTTGGCCTAAAATTCTTAAGCATAAGGTTTAGGAAAAGAGAATCCACTATCTTATAACTAACTACAAAAAACCCATAAATCCGTTATTTGGACAAACCTTTGCATTAGTAATAAATTAGGAGTTTGAGAGCTCATTTTAATTTTTATCTGTTGATAGGATAAGCAATTGAGTAGGGACAGAACAAACAGAAATTACTATTGTCAATATCCAATGTACATAATCTGACTTATGGTACATGCACACAACATACAGAATCATCTACAACAAAAACTGAAGTCACAAGGCTTACAAAATGCGCAAAGTGGTTGGTTTCCATGTGTACTGAGATATGCCATTTTTGTTCATTTTGGGAAAATGCCCCCAGTAACGTTCTCAGAGAAAATTTTAAAAAAAGTTTGCTGTAACTTTGATAAAAACTTGGAAAGAATATATGAGATCCTCTCTCTCCTGTGACAACTTTGATAACCAAAAAGAGAAACCAAAGGAAATCCCAAAACACCCCATAGAAAATAATTACTGTTCTGATAGGCACTTTAACTTATGGCCTGTGTTGAAAGGTTAAAACCCTATTCTTCCTCTATATATTCTACACCACCCTTCACTTTGGCTATTCTCGACATCTCTCTATATTGTTTTCTTTACTCTCACAGGAAAGCAAAAGAAACAAGAGAGAACAAATCTTCTGTATTCCTGTCAAAAACTTTGCCTCCCTCTTCATCTCTAAACATATATATATCTAGAAGTCATGATGAGCTTGCATGCTAATGGCTTGCTCAAATGGAACAAGATGTTCCTCATATCTATCATACTTCTCTTGATTAGTTGTACAATGAACAAAAGTCAGCCTTCTTCTAAACAAACTCTTGCCACCCCCACAGTTTTTTCTCAGTTAGGCTCCTCGATCATCCGTTCAGCACTGACGTGCTTGACCCTTGATGGGAATATCAGTTTTGAGAACATAGACCATACCACAAAAGATTTTGGCAACAGATACCATTTCCTCCCTTTAGCAGTTTTAAACCCGAAATCAGTTTCTGATATATCCACCACCATAAAACTTGTCTATGGAATGGGAAGCTCTTCAGACATCACTATAGCTGCGAGGGGTCATGGTCACTCCTTGGAGGGTCAAGCACAGGCAAGAGGAGGAGTGGTTATGAACATGGAATCGCTTTGGCTCCCAGAAATGCATTTTAATACCGGGAAGATGGCCTATGTTGATGTTTCTGGTGGTGAACTTTGGATTAACATCCTGCATGAGAGTCTTAAACATGGGTTAACTCCGAAATCCTGGACTGATTATCTTCATCTCACAGTTGGGGGCACTTTGTCTTATGCTGGAGTCAGTGGCCAAGCATTCCGGCATGGACCACAGATCAATAATGTCTACCAACTGGACGTTGTCACAGGTATATTCTTGCAAACAGTCTACTTTCTCTTGGACATTCATTAATAACTAGGCAGTAACATACCACTCTATACCAGGCTATAATAACCTTTTCTTACTTTAACCTTTAATGCTGATTCAGTTTTCCACTCATGTCCATTGCAGTTAGTACTCTTATGTTTTGTACCAAGCCATAACATATCCCATTTTGTACTTCATCCAATCACACTCCTGGATATCTTTGTTTCTAATTGGTGTACTTAGTTCTCCTCTTATCCTTTTTATCACTAGAGGGTGTGGGGAGAATGACTGGTACCAAGTACAAATTGTCTTGGTAGCGTGTGGAAAGCAAAAAAAAAAAGATTTTAAATCTCTTAATCGTGATTGTTTTTCCAGGTACAGGAGAGGTGCTTACATGTTCAGATGACCAGAACTCGGACCTGTTCAATGGTGTTCTTGGAGGATTAGGACAATTTGGTATCATCACACGAGCAAGAATTGCTCTTGAACCTGCTCCCACAATGGTAGGAATCTTTTGTAAGGGCCTAAGTTCTATACAAGAGTATCACTGTATCGTCTCAAAATATGTGATTACTTGTTGTAACAGGTAAAATGGATAAGAGTGCTGTACTCAGATTTCTCCATGTTTTCCAAGGATCAGGAATTTTTAATATCTACTCGGAACTCTTTTGATTATATAGAAGGTTTTGTCATAATAAACCGAACTGGTTTAGTGAACAGCTGGAGATCTTCTTTCAATCCCAGAGACCAAGTTCAAGCCAGCCGGTTCAAATCTGAAGGAAAAGTTCTATTCTGCCTAGAAGTAGCAAAGTACTTCAATCCGGAAAACAACAGTAACATAAATCAGGTCAGATATTTTCAACCCGTGCTTCCCAAAAGGCTGCATTTATGGTTATCTCAGTATGTTCACATGATCACCTAAGCCATACCATTTTGCAGAATATTGACACAATCCTTTCAGAACTGAGCTACATTCGTTCAACACTCTTTCAGTCAGAGGTCGCTTATGTGGAGTTCCTGGACAGAGTCCATATATCGGAGATGAAACTCCGAGAAAAAGGCCTGTGGGAGGTTCCTCACCCATGGCTGAATCTTCTAATTCCCAAGAGCAAGATCCATGAATTCGCAGCAGAAGTGTTCGGAAAAATTGTCACAGACACTAATAATGGTCCAATACTCATCTATCCAGTGAATCAATCCAAGTATTATTTCAATTCACAACCAAACAGACCTTCTTACAACTATGTTTTCGTCTCTTTAAACTAATATCAGGTCCGTCTAACGTGTTCAGGTGGAGAACTGGAACATCAATGGTCACACCTGCGGAAGATGTTTTCTACCTAGTTGCATTTTTATCTTCTGCCAAGCCGTATTCCACTGGGAAAGATGGTTTAGAACACATTCTCAATCAAAACAATAGAATTTTGAACTTCTGCAAGAGAAACCAACTTGGAATGAAACAATATTTGCCCCATTTTCACACACAGGATGAATGGAAAGCTCACTTTGGCAAAGAGTGGGAAATCTTCAGGCGAAGGAAGTCCACCTATGACCCTTTAGCCATCCTAGCTCCTGGTCAGAAAATTTTCAAAAAAGCAGTTGCCTTTCCATGACAATGACCCTTGGGATAAATTAGTTCGAGCTTTTGAAGTGGATAGAATAAAAGACATGATGCAGGGGTAATGTTGTGTGCACCTGGCCCTTGCCAGACCGCACTTTGGCAGGGGCACTATGCGCTGAGCTTACCCCTAAACTTTTCAAGGCAAGTAGGATGGTAATGCTCAAAGTGTAAAAAATTTTGTAATTCTGTACTTAAGAACCTCAGCAAGAGAGCAGTGAATATCTTCCTGGTATTTTTAAAATTCACATTGAAAGCAGAGGTAACCTCTGAGCATGTCCTCGAGACAAATTTTGATTCTCCTCATAAAACGAAAAGGAAAACATAAAAAAAAAAAAAAAGGATGTCAAGGAAAACAGGAAGATTACGGAAACAAAGAAGGCCTCGAACAGAACGGAGTGAGAAACAAATTTTAACTTGAAAGCATTTGGCTGAAAGATTATACATTCAATCCACCAACAAAGACAAATTCTTGTTTCTAGAAAGCAAACAATACATTTGAACATAAAACATGTCGAGGTTAGATTGACATGAGTTACACATTTAATTGCCAGAGTCAAGTCTAAAAGAGTAAAAATACCAGAGAAGACCCCAAAACTCCATATTGTATGGCACAGCTAAAAGAACTACTTTTCAGATTCTGCCCAGCCAAGTCCCGGCCTGCTGATCTCTTCCTGTGGTTCTTCATAGACTCGAGCATCGAGAATAGAAGCTTCAAAGTCAGTGAAGTCACTTGCCACGGGAAGGAAACTACTAATATCATCTCTAGCTCCAAAGCCTCCTGCCCGTATAACATCATCAGCTGAAATGGTAGCCTCCATGTTTACTTCGCCTGGACAATCCTTATCTGCAGAAGGTATATCCTTTTTGGCATTTTTCCCAACTTCAATGTCAGCTCTGGAAACTTGCTGAGTATCTCTTTGATAATCTTTTTTTTCTTTTGAATCATCTATAAAATCCAGCTGTGAGTGAACTGATTCAGTTACCTCATCTTTTGTGCTTTGTTCAGTCCTACCTGTTGCATTAAACTGTCAAACCAGGTATGGCTTAAAAAAACTGTGTGTTTGCACCTTACAACTTAGGATATAAAACTAAACTGCTGGAGGACAAAGTCATAAGGTTGGAAAACTGCAATCAATTTCATTAGAAAAGCTGGACCTAACCACTGTTGCAAGGTAATTAAGGAAGAACGACCCTTTTTTAAATCACAATGGCACCTCATAGACACTTGAAAATGATAAAACAAGAAAATCATTGAAAAACCACAATAATGCCTGAAGACGGGATATAATCGCAGGCATGAATATTAGAGAATAGTGCATTAAT
The DNA here is from genome assembly GCA_024721245.1 of Mitragyna speciosa. Lineage (NCBI taxonomy): Eukaryota > Viridiplantae > Streptophyta > Magnoliopsida > Gentianales > Rubiaceae > Mitragyna > Mitragyna speciosa. Next base: position 66,122 of record JAMWEH010000169.1, read on the forward strand.
AAAGTTAGTAAATTTAGGTTGCAGCCAGAATTTCATATTAGGCCCCTAGATGATGAAGTTGAAATTTAAAATAACCATGGGGCAGTTACACGAATGAGAAGGAAAAATAAATATCTTCACATTTACAACTGAAGGGATTCAGTTCACATAAGTGCACATTCATTAACTGATTTCTTCAGAAATTGCTCCACAGAATGTTAAGCCTACCAAAGCATTTGAGAACCATTAACTCCTCCAGCCATCAAGAAGCAAAAACCCAAATGAGTAAAAAATGCAATGGAAAGGATTTTCTTCACACTTGTGCATTTTGTGTTGAATTAGATTTTTTAAATGCACAACATTTCACACTTATTTTAACAGTGCAATCTCAATTACAAATTATTCAGTTTCCACCAGGTACCTGATTCTTTAGCTATTAACTTTTGTTAACAAACTCTAAAATCCGTAAAAAGTCGACACTAGCTGCAACTGTCGATGCATATATATACACCAGAAATTATTAATGGATGACACTTCCATTGATCAGAATTTTATATGTTAATTTGATTTCTTGGTTCAGTTGGACCATTTAATCGAGTCATATCTTTTATTCACTTATTCAGCTCCTCTGAAAGTACTGGACGCATGAAAACATTCAAAAAAAGACCAAAGGAGGAAAAAAAGAATACTAGCATGAGAAAATTCTATACTCACAAAAAGAGGAAAAGCATAAAATAGAGATAAAAATTTGGCCAAAAGAATAAAGACATCCAGTGAGGACAAAGGGAATGAATAGATTCAGTCTGAATTTTTAGTTCATGGGTCTCTATTGTCCCGTACTCTCAAAGAACTAAATGTAGCAATCCTACGAGGACAATATTGCAGTCAACTGCTCAATCAAATTGGATTTGATATTACAATTATTATGCTCCATTCCAGTTGAGAACCCACAAAGCTTTAATTTTTTGTTATCAGATTCGGTTTCTTACCTCCCAAATTGTCAAGCAAACCAAAGCCATGAAGCAGATGCCAGAGAACAAATAGATTTAATAAGTTTGATGTAGCAGAGGAAGGGGGTTGGGAAGTAAACATAGGAAACTGATTCTGAAGACAGATCTCTAGGCTAGGTATTACCTTCCAGATGTTTGCAAGAAATATGCTCCATGGTTGATCAAAATTTGCAGAAGCAACAATAGCGCTATCTTTATTTCCTTTCACTAGGTGGTAAGAAATACTTCAAACATCTAAGCAAGAAGAAAGAAAGTTTGCAGATAACGCTCACATAACAAGACAAAACCCTAGAGTAAACACACAAACATTCAGTTTTCAGAGGGGGGGGGGGGGGGGGGGGGAGGGGGGAAAGGCACTAATACGTCTATCAACTTTATCATTTTCTCAAATTTTCAAAAGATAAGCAGTGCTAAAGAAACCAACAAAATAGTGTGTAGTTCATTACACGCTGAAAATACAAAATCAAGCAGGTATACAGATCAGTTGACAATGAATTGTATCCGATATATTTTTTTTTTGTTGTGGCCCCCCGGGGGGGGGGGGGGTGGTGAGGGTGTTGTTTGTCTTTGTTCTATAGCAATGACACGCCTTTGTAAATTAACCTCAAAATTCCCAATCAACTAATCCCGATAGGTTAAGGATCTTTGTTCCTAGTCTGAGAATGAGGGTTCAATTCTTACCACCTCTATTTCCCTCAAATCAAGAAGGGCGCAAGATAAGGAAGATACGTCCCAAAAAAATGATAATACTTGAACACATCTAGCAATAATAAGGCCCTTTTTGTTGTTGACCTTGATTAAGTAATAATGATTAAATCAATCACTATCTAATTTCCTATTTGCTCTAATGCCTACCCTTTTCCAATTATCCTTGTGAAGAGTGGAGAGACGGCATACACTTGTTTAGGGGTTTCGAAATCCTTCTACATAATGGGAAAAAAAGAACCGACATTAAATACCAGCAATAATTAAATTGCAATATATATCATCCATAAATAAACTTGCATACATGCTCTCTCATAGTTCACTAACCTCTTATAATGACAAAAAATAAATCAAGAAAACCAGTCTTTCCTCCGAGAAGCAATAATGACAAGTGCAATAACCATCAATCACTCAAAATCATAGTAAGCAATCATAGAATCAGTTCTAACACTACTGAGAACTGTGAAAAGCACATCCAACTTGATCCCATTACTATATTATACATTAAAAGAAAATTTTAAGGAAAGTTGTGAAAGTTACATAAATCAGAGAAGCTGAGGAATGCTTTGCCTGAATGGTAACCGTTCGTACTTCTTTTTGGCTACACCCGAGTTCTGGGAATTCTAGGAATCCTGTATTGCACAAGCCTTTTACTCCAACCCGAGACTTGTCATAGGTTCTTTTCATTGGGTAGAGTGTACGGAGACGTGTATGAGACCTATGCATGCCACGTTACCTGCGTTCATGCCACGCTGCTAAGTACTGATTGCTGAGCCATTCTTGATTTTTTTGGTGTTGGCCTGTTGGGTTCTGGACTTTGTGATTGTACTTCTCCACAGTTATTTTGGGCCGTAATGGTTGGATGATGATTATTGATCAGGAGTCAAGGCTGAACCATCACGTTTGAATAAAATTCTTTTACAACATAATTCTTTTGGATTTATTTATCAGGGGTCAAAACTGAACCATCACGCTACAACAAAATTCTTTTAGATTTTTATGTATATTTTAATACTTTTTTTTATGTATTTTTTGAATTTTATACAACAATAAGGATTGATTTGGTTGAAATTACATATTACATACTTTGGCATACATATTAATTTAGTTTAAAAACATTCATAAGTGGAAATTAAATTTTTAAAATTATATTTCTTTCTATGACTATAAATTCGGTCAGGCGATCCAGTTTAGATTTATTAGGATAAACTTAATGTCAAAAGAAGGCTACATTGAGATTGGAAAGACATTTTATACTGAATTGAAAAATGGTTTGAGTTTGGCTTGAGGATTGTGACTGAATGTTGTATCCGAAATGCAGCGGATGATTATTACAAATAGGTAGACGTCCATACCACAGATTGCCAAATTCTTGCTATTGTTACTTTACGAACCTTTGTCTGAGACCCTTGTTGTGGCTTTTGTTTCCAAGGTATATTCCACTATTTTCAGTTCATTGAAATTTTAAGAAAAAGTACTTATTGTTCCTTTTATTAAGACAGGAATGACCTGCTAGTACTATGATATCAACAACAATTATACTCATTGCACCGAGATATCTTTCGTTAGGTGAATCCTTGAACTTGTAAACGGTATATTCATCAACGAATCACTCTTTCTTTCAATTTCATCTTCGATGTTAGATATAATAAAGACAAAAAAAAAAAAAAATTTCCCTTATTTCGACTGCATCCATCACCATTTCAGTACCTGTTCACTTCTTTAACCTTCTAATAAACCAAAAAAAGGGCTTGATTGTCCATATATTTTAACTGTTATCAATACAACCGTCATAATGCCTCTTCATATGTTACTCCTTGAGCTAAACCAATAAATAAGTACTCCCTATTTGTTCGGTGAGAGCACCTGTAGGGTAATTCTCCAGCCTTGCATTGCTAGTCAACTGAGCATATTTCCTAATGAAAATCTAATCTAATCTAATCCTTGAAGACAAAACTTGTACATTTTTCTTATGAATGTACAAGGACATCTACTTAAAGGAAATGCAAGTAAATCATCAATCATCATTTTGGAAATTTTAAATAAGCCACAAATCACGGCCAATATCACCTGAACAATAATCTGTGCTGCTATCATTCAGGGGTTCACAAGATTTGGGACTATCCTTTTTTCCCCTCTTTTTTCAGTTCTGGGAAAGGTCGTGAGAGGCAAGGTTTAGGGCCATGCATGAAGAGAGAAGATCCGGTTAGATACCTATTCTCAACCGGAGTACTAGGAGACTGGAAGACTCTAGACATGCCTGGGATCGATTAAATGGTCCAAAATCAGATCTCAAAATGCATGCCATTTACTCTTCTAAACTTATTAAGACTGACAACTGAAAGTAGCTAGCTACACAAGGATTATGAACCTCAAATTGCATCTAATAAAAACAAATAGATATATCAAGCAATTCTATAATATCCAGAACTTAGCTTAAAAAACTCAATTTGTAGAAAAATCATTTAGAATCAGCGAGCAGTTTGCTGTGATTGCACGTGCTCCAGAAGTTGACTGACTAACTTGTATGTACGGCCAGATAGAGCTTTGGTGTGGTCAATAAGCTGCTCATACCTGACAGGAGGCAAAGATAGGGTATGATACTTGAAAAAACAGTAAACATCTGTCTATACTAAATTATGTAAAAAATAAGTAAGAGAAGATCTTCATAAAATGCTACTCTAATCTGATAGTATTACTTACACATTAGGATGACTGGGTTCCATTAGGACAGTTCCTCTCTTAGAATCAATCTTAGCATCGAGCTTCGAGGTCCTAATAAGATTCACAATCCATCTCTCTGCTTCTTCATAGTTCAAATTTAGTTTCTCAGCAAGTACTCTGCCATAATTAACAAGGTAAAAAAAAAAAATGAATCAGACACCTACATTCACCTTAAGGTAAACATACGAATTAGCAAACTAATCATGAGATTTTAGTACACCAAGAATTGATAATTTCATTTGTAACAAAAATTACTAAACAAGTGTCTCCCAATAACTACTATACTTGGGAACCAATCTGAATGCCCATCTTGCAGTGAGTTATTGACAGAACCTTCACAAATGGACAAAAGAAACAGAATTTTTACCTGAAGGGAAAAGTCAAAGTTCTAAAAATTTCCTAATTAATCATTTTTAAAGACAACTACCACCCAGGAAAAAAAAAAGGGCACTGCAAAACTTTGAGCATTTCCCCCTAATGATCAACAGTACAAGCTGCTCAACATATATGCTCCTACTTCCAATAGGTAACTGATGTTTACAGAGTGAAAGCATTCATTTCTTTAGAGAAAGAGAATAATGTCATAGAGATGAACACAGGGCATAATAGATAGAGAAAGGGAAAGTAGGGTCCTAGAGCTTTTGTTGGGGGAAGAACCAATTTCAGGATCAAAAATTCAATTAAACAAGAGAAGTGCATCAACTAAATCAGACACATACCCCAAATCAATACGCTGATGAATACGACAGTAGGTCTCAAAGATAAAAAGGCGAGCGTTTTCAAGGAACTCATCTCTCAGTGGGACTGTTGCAAAGTTGCCCTCTTCAGCTCGTTTACCCAAGAATGGGTCGTTCAAAATAACCTGCAAGGAATATAGAGAATAACTGGGCAATCAATGCATAAATCCTAGGTGTCAAAATGCAGTGCAACAACAATACGAGATATCAAAACAAACCATGGCTCAGCTTAATAACCAACTTCTGGGAAATACACGTGGAAAAAAGTCACAATTTCACTTAAAACATATCCAGATAATCTTGTCTTTAGTAAAATGGTTCAGTAGCACTTACCATAAACCAACAGGTGACAAGACTAAACAGGCTAGATGATGAAATTAGAAATATAAAACAAGATGATGTTATTCTTATGCAAACATTCTCTTCAAGCAAAAAGAGATATGCAATAGCAAATTAGATAAACCACATCCAACTTAAGGCAAACCACAGTAACAGATACAGAACGAAAGCTTACTTCTTCACACTCTCTCATCTTTTGTTGAGCTGCATCAAAGTCATACTTGACATATACACATGCCAGAAATTCTGTAATGGGATCTTCATATGAATAGTGTTCTTGCTGAATAACCTTTATAAAATCTTTGAATTGAGGTCTTCTCCTTTTGTTAACAACAAATGCAGTTGCCAGATAACGTAAAAGATGAGGAGCATTCGTTTGGATGGCATTTAAGTACCTGAAAGAGAACATATTATAATTCATGAACTGCTCAAAGGGAACAAAACTGAAGTACAAAATATTATCCCAATGACATGAACAGCAAAAGATGAGAAAAGTAATGTCAGGAAACCCCCACAGGTTGGGGCAGAGCATCAGGGCGGTGGAAGGACTGGCAGAAAGGAAATAAGATCTTGCAGCATCAGTTTACATATGTTGCTAAAAACACTAAATTTAGTTCAAATTCCATTACTAAGTAAATATGTGCATAAATAACTACAATGTCATACTTGTCCTGATTAAAAAGGTCAATGATCTGTGTTCTCCCGTTTTCATGGTTAAAGAAGATGAACAAACTCCAGTGCATTAGCCATATTCTACTTTGAACTTGATTCAGAGGAGATGAAAAACTCTGCAAGATACAACAAACCATTCTACAATCACATAACTGCCAATCAAATTAACAAACGACTAAATTAAGCGCCTATACCTTTGAGTCAATAATTTCCTTCAATCGGTTAAGTTCCTCAAGGGCAATGTCCCAATTCTGCATCAGTATCTCAGCCGCTAATTTCCCCCACAATGCACTGAGATTCCTTTCACTGTTTGTGCACAAGGCCCTATACTGATACAAATAATCAGCAGCCCCAGAGTAGTTTCCACATTCAAACTGAAACTTTGCATACTGATACAATGCCTCTATTTGCTCTGGACCAATCTGCAGGACAACGTAACATAAGCTTTAACCATGTGAATGGTGAAGAAAAAATAGTAACAATCACATCTCAGAAATGTACTTGTTAAGCCTTAGTATAAGCCTCCAAACAAATCCTCCACACACAGAATTATGCCAGCGCGTAAACCCACAGAGAGAGAGAGAGAGAGAGAGAGAGAGAGAGAGAGTATAAGCGTAATCTAAGGAACAGTCATCTAGAGATTGGATTTATCTTTTCTCAGCCTCTAAGTTAGAAGTAAGGTTCTGTGTACTCTGAAGTGAAGATCATCTTCACCATGTGACCCTTGTTCTCCCTTTTTCCCCTTCTCCCCAGACTAGTGTACACCTTTAGCATCCAAACCAAGTGCTTTCATTCCGCATGTTAATCATAATATTATTTACAATACAGTCTGCAAAAAGTAAAAGCGAAAACAGATACTGCCTGATATCCAAATACCTGGAAACGATCATTGAGCATCTGAAGATTATGCTGCTTGTCAGCTTTCAATTCCTGATATGCACTAGGATTCTGCAAAAAACCAATCAAAGGAGCTGCTCCATCCTCCAATGCTTTCAATCTGGCCACAACCTCAGCTCTCCTCTCCACCATATCTAATACACAAGCACTCAAATCATCAAACAAGAAATGCAAAAAATGAACACACGTACATTTTGTGCATTAAAGACCCCAAAAAATGAACACACCTACATCCAAAAGCTCGTCATGTCCTCCTTTCAAAAAACCAGACGGGAAATAAAAAGAGGGAAAGAAAAACCAATACTGCAATTATAAACAATCCCCATAAATATCACATCAACTCTACATAAAAGGACCTTAATCCCTCAAAAACAATGGGAAACAAGGGGACAGACAAGTGATAATAGAATATCCCCGTTTCCAATGCTTTTCTTAAAATGACAAAGAAATCCAAAATTGGAGCTCTTTTGCAGGATTTTTTCCCTTCTTGCTTTCTTTTACAGATGTTGAAGGAGCTGCACATGAATTGGTCAAGTGAACAGCTACTGCAAGAGAATCTACAGCTCACGAATCAGAGTACGTTCAAAATCCCTAGCTCTCACTTGAGAAACTTAAGACCCTGGGAACCAAGCTTTGATGTAGTAATTATGCGAAGCACGTCTAACTAAGAAATGTAAGCCATTACCGCACCAAAAAGCCAAGCATCAGCCCAATTAGATTCATCCTTGATGAGCATAAAAACCACAGTTCCAGTTCTTGTTGGGGCCTGGGGGATAGAGCAGCCATTATTGCGTAGGAAAGACAAGCTTCGGCTTTACCTAAAATACGTTTATTTCAGCAACAGTGTGCATGCTTTACAAACCCAGTTAGCAACGCCTGGCTTCCCCATTTTCGTGCCACTTTTCGAACCAACAACCCCCCCACCCCAAAAAAAAAAAAAAAAAAATCCAATCCCCAAACAAGAAATATAAGAATCTCAATGTAGACAACCAGCATTATTACTAATTCCTCTGAAGCCTCTAAATTTTCAAACAACCACCATGGATTCAAACCTCATTGCATGTCTCACTACCAAAGAGACTAGCCTTTTAATAAAAAAACTTTTAAACCGGAATACCAAATCAAACATAACCAATCAATTACCATAAAAACTAGCAAAATCACGTACTTAAACACCCACAAAATTCCATAAAAAAATAAAATACAGAAGGAAAAAAAAAACATAATTTTTTCAAAAACACAAAAAAACCCAGAAACCAAGATCCCAATTAAAAAAAAAAACCATATGTATATAAACAAAACCCACATCATAAATGATCAAATAAAATATATAAACATACCTTGGGGAACTTCTTCGGTATGATAAAGGGATTTGTGAATATCCATGGCGTAATCAACCATATTGGTGTGATTAAGCAGCTCAATCTTGGCCTTCAAGATATCTTCATCAGGGTAAAGCTGCCTTTCTTGCAAGAATTCAAGCAACGGGAAAACCAAATGCCTGTCAAGATTCGGCGCAATTCTTGGCGTCAAATCGCAGGTTGCCATTCCGCTTTCTTTAAAGAAGCTAAAGAAAATTGCAGGGAAAAAGTGTGGAATCTGCGCTTTTCTTCTTCTTGTTTCTTCTGGGTCTTGTTCTCAGCTTTGAGAAACGAGAGAGAGGAGGTGAAAGAGAGACGGGCTGTTGCTGTAGTGCTGGCATTTGTTAGGGTTCTGAGGATTTTGTTATTTTAAATAATTCTTAATTTGACCCCGATATTTTACTATAATACCACATATTGGCAGCTTGAGTTGTTAATATTTGACTTTTGCCCCCAACGGGCCATCAATTGGACACCGTGAATTGGGCTTATGAGCCTATTTATTAATAGTCATTTGGGCCTGCAATTTAAAGCCCCATACCACAAACCTTCTCAACCCACCCTCAAATATACTGCAGTGAGTTTGGACCCATAGAAACTCGTTGGGTATCCATGTTTTTCTAATTATTTAAAAGACATTTTGTCCTCTCTTTTATTGTTATTTCTTTTATTGTAATTTTTTCTCCTAAATAAATCCAAGCGGTTGTTGCCACCGCATACCACCATTCGCCAGCAGGATTCCGGTGATTTTGCCAAAATCTTCTTGGAATTTGGCTGTCAACGGCAGCGGCTAAAACGAAAAATACGTTAACTAATTAAAAGACGAAAATATGTCGTGGATTTGAATGGGCAACTGCAGTATAGATAATTGGGCTCCTATGGACATTCCAGAACACTCTAAACCCATTGTAAGACCAGCCATTTTCACCCCATCTATGTATTGGGATCAAGTCTACCTGGACCTATTTTTGTAAACCCATCAAAAATCCGCCCAAAACCTGTTCAACGAGTCCATTTGTCACTTCTAGCCCAGTCTTGACTAAACTCGAGCCCTTGGTAAAATCTCGTAATCGTCAAAAACTTGAGTGATACAAAATATATATATATATATTCAACTTCAAAAGGCCAGATAATGACAATTCCTTGGATTTGGTTTCAATTTTTATAAAATAAGTAATAATGAATGTGTGTGTTTTTATAATAATATTATTTTTTTTTAAGATAAGCCATTAATATTGAAAATCCAGGCCTCAGTGATAAAATCAAAAGCTTAAATCAATAAAAAGAGCTCGTAATATCTACCATATATTATAAAGTATAACTTACACGCAAACCGGATTCTTATCTAGAAAATGAAAAATCATTTTTTTCTTTATATTTCTATATATACAAATATGCTCATATTTGGTTGATTGCTATGTTATATAAAATTTATTTGGTTTCATTTTTTTTTTTTTGAAAGAAATTATATATTTCATTAACTTATCAACCCTACAAACTAATCAACGAGACAACTAGATTATAAGCTGGTTGGACTTGACAACGATTAACCTAAGACACTTTACAAAGGGACGAGAACGACACGTTCAACCTACAAAAGTATTGACTACTTGATAGGGAGTAGTACCTAATAAATAATAAATCATTCTATTAAATCATTAGAAGCAACAAGAAGTACAAATGCAGAAAAAGAATCTCATCAAATGGTCAATATGTATTCAGACCACACATGGTTAGGATTGTATATCTTTTTTCAAATCTTTTCAGTATTTGGGACTGGGGGTTGGGTATGATAAATAATAAATTCAGCCCAAATTTTGCATGTTTCTTAAATCATACAGTTTATTATGTATGTGGAGGTATTTTTGACAGTTTTATCAAATTATGCATTATAGTATTTAATATTACACTTCAATTTTACTGCAAATATTTCTAAACTATCCAAACAAAATAAAATAGTCTTCCTTCATTATATTTTGCAGACTTAAATTCTTAGAATTTTGTGTCTATGCTATTAAACTTTTTGTCAAGGTGAGATTCCAAATCCATCCTTAATAAAACTAATCATGTATTAATTTAGGGCATTTCTTCAATGACAATTCTCTGGATTTATAAATTCATATAATCTGATGGAACTAAAATCATCAATGTATACAATTTTTGGTGTGAGTAATTGGCCATAAAATTCATTAATGATTGAGTAAATTACGTGATCTTTTTCAAAAATTCTTTAAATTTCTTTTAACATCCGCGTTCAAATTGTCTAAATCTCCTTTATTATCCAAAATCAAATTTGATATGGAAATAATTTTAAAAATCTTTTCTAAAATTCATTGATGGTTGAGTAAATCAATGATCATTCCTAAAATCTTTTTAAGATTGAATAACGATTGAGTAATTACGTGATCTTTTCTGAACAGCTTCTAGAATCTCTTTTAGTACCCACAATCAAATTTAATATGGGAATACTTTAACAATCCCCATAATTTTCTTGGAGCTTCATTTTGTTTTTCCTGAGTAGATCAAATTTTCGATGGAATCCAACCGAAAAAAGTTAGTACATTGATGATTGAGTTTGTATATCAACTACTCAAGGGCAAAAATTAATCCAGGACAGTATCAATTAGTTCTAGTCCTCAATACTTGCTCCTGATAAATATTTCAAACTTTATGACAAAATAACAAAATTTATCTTCTTCTTGGAAAAAAAATAAAAAATTCTACCTTAATGTGTAGAAAATACCAGCGCATATTTATTTTGCATACTTTTTTTCCCATTTTCTTCAAAAATGATATGAAAATGGAATTTCATCCAATTTTGTAACGATACAAAGTAAAAATATATTTGGCAGATAATGAGCTGCCCCTATAGCTCAGTGGTAGAGCGTCAGTCTTGTAAACTGAAGGTCTGTAGTTCGATCCTGCATGGGGGCATTCTTGTTTTCTTCCTCCTTTACCTGTGCCTTTATTTTTGTCTTCCTTCCGGTTCTATCTTTTAGACTTTTACAACGTTAGGTTGGTCCCTTACATTGATACACTTAAGAAAAGGAGATAAGAAAGATATCACGCACAAACATAGGAGTAATTAAATTTCTTTATCGTTTTTTATTTGATGGTTATGTAATAGATTTCTTTATCCTTTTAAAATAAATTTCATGATCCGATCAGAGACATGAATTGGAACATTGATTGACTTTCTTTCTTCGAGAAAATAACCAACCAATGATTCCTGTCTTTTTGGTAAGAATCAGTGTCCAAATGATCCTCCGATTCTGCTATAAATATGCAACATTGTGACAACTTTTGTACTGACATTTTCTATTTATCTTGTTGTTTGTTTCAAAGACTTATCCTTTCTTTTTCCTTTGGCATTGTTTGATCACCAAATTTTGGCTGCTGGGGTTTTGGAATGACCAAACCTTCATGGATATCAAACCAAATTTCATCTCGTTTTTCTTTATGTTTCTCTTTCTTTCATCACATTCTTTTTTGATCACCTTTGGTAATGCTTCTGATTGTCAAGTTGGTATGATCTTTTTTCTCTTTCTGTCTCTCTTTAATTTTTCTATGGGCTCATAGACTACAAACTTGCATGCAGACTCAAATCAAAGTGAATGTATACCACTTTTTAAAGGATTTACGTCACTTGTTCTGTAAGCTAATCATTTTGGATTCGTGATTTAACAACATTGACGCCCAATCTCCAGTTTTTTTTTTAACCATCCACCAGATTTTCTTCCATCATTCACTGGTATTAGCCGATTAGCTTAAAGCCCAAATAACAAAAAAGTGAAGCATGCCTAGCTGTCTATTAGTTATTTGTAAAAGGTTAAATTGATATAAAGAATGGCTGTATTTCGAGAAATTGGTGCATCAATTGTTCAAAAGTTCGATTTTGAGGAAATGATCTGGATATCTCATAATTAAATAGCTGTCTTAGTGATTCTAAAATCATCTCCCTCTATAATAAAATTGCACCATATCAAATTTGTCTATAATACATAATCTGAGAATTTTAAGGGACAAACTATGATGAATTTTTGCATTAATGGCTGATTTGAGTTATGGTATGCCACTGAAATGGATGATAAGTTCACGACTGAAAGTTCTTTGTTGATTATAAACTCTAAACCAAGAAAATATTGTAAGTTTTATTTCATTAGATAATTGGATAAACTCATTCTGAAGCATGCAAGACAAGCAGGCATGCTCCACCTACAAGTTACACAAAAATGTTATTACATAAAATATCCATTGATTGGTGAAAGTGGACACAAAAAAAAAGTGGGATTCGGTTCCCAACATTTTTCATATTCGTACGGCAACAGGAAAAAAAATTATAGTCTGGACTTTAATGAATCTCTATCTTTCTTTGATGTGACAATGTAAATTTTTTAACTGCCTAATGTCTCTTTAACCTATATGTTTAATTAATTACAGTCTTCTTGGTCTGTGGCATTGTTTTGTCACAATTGTATGTTCAAGAACAATCTACTACAAGAGGTGTTAAATCGTTTCTACAGGAAAAATGATTACAGAAAGGCTCCATTGACATTTATATCTTATGGAAAACAGAAAACGAAAACGAGATTCCATATTCATATATAGAAGGAACCGGTAAAGGACCAAGCAACTGGGGCAACCTTAACCCTCTTTGGAAAGTTTGTAATGCTGGGAAATTGCAGTCTCCCATTGATCTCGTCGACGGAAGTGTTCAGGTCGTCCCTGATGATGGGGATTTGAAGCGAGGTTATAAACCAGCCCCGGCTATACTAAAGAACAGGGGACATGATATTGCAGTGAGCTATTCTTTTCTGATATGATGATTCATATCTTTTTACTTTTTCTGATGGAAGAAGTTCATGTGGTGATTTTACTGTTCTTAGTGTTTTTTATCAGGTTGAATGGCAAGGAGATGCTGGACTGATTGTTGCAAATGGTACAGAATACAGATTGCTGCAATGTCACTGGCATACACCTTCTGAACACTCTTTGAATGGGAAAAGGTTGACACTAACAATTACTGTCTATCTGATGAATTAATTTGGCGGACATCCATGTCTAGCATCTCAAGTTATATGTTAAGCATGTGGTATTTCTTTTTTTTTTGGTCTGTGTTTTCATAATAGACTTGTTGTTCAACTTTTTGGCAGGTATGATTTGGAGTTCCACATTGTTCATGAACATAGTGCAGGTAACGCAGTAGTTGGATTACTATATGAACTTGGACCGCCAGATCCTTTTCTTGCAAAGGTAATTTCATGGTTCTTCTGCATCGTTTTCTTTTCCTTTTACATCTTATCATGGGGATGACATTTTATCACGGGAATGAGTGTTTAATACAAAGACGAATAAATGGAAGATGTTGTGATGATGAAGAGTTACACCAAAAAAAATAAAAAAAATAAAAAACAAAAGAAAAAACAAAAGCTTGCATAATAAGAGTCGCCACACTGTCGTGAATTAGTTTGAACTAGAATTATTTCTGGGGCACTACTGTTGCAATTCATCTTTACTACGCATTTACAAATTTCATTTTAACAGTATCTGATGTTCTCTTTTCTACCAGTTTGTGCACCATATCAGAAACACAAAACCAGGAGGAGTTGTTGATTTGGGGATTGTTAGCCCCGATGACATCTCGTTTGAAACTACAAACCACTACGGATACATTGGCTCCCTCACGACTCCTCCATGTACAGAGGGTGTTGTCTGGACAATACTGAAAAAGGTTGGAAAAGCTTGACAATATTGTCACCAACAAACTCCAACCCCCGGCCCCCCAAAAAAAAAAAAAAGAATACCAAAAGGAGGGGGGAAAAAAAAAAGGACCGCCACAAAACCAACAATGTATCTATTTTTGCATTTCTTTTGCACCGACTGATGAACAAATATTGGATTGGCAGGTGGGGACAGCCTCAAGTGATCAAATAAGTGCCCTAAAAGATGCTGTGCATGATGTAAGAGCTTTTCAATTTCATTTATCAGTTTGAGCGTCCATTTCACGCATCTAGTTGCATAATATTTTCAATATGGAGGACATAGTGCTAATCGCAGTTATTAGTTTTATCTATGCTGAATCTCTTATAAATACTTATTGTTTTTCCTTAGGGGTTCGAAGCAAATGCAAGGCCTATTCAACAACAAAATGGAAGACCAGTGTATTTCTATACACCTAGAGCTTAGTAGAAATTTGAACACTCAACTTTTCATAATGCTGTATATAAAAATAAAATTTGCATTACTTTAAGTAGGGGGTGGGTTAATATTTTCGAGAGCATTGCGTAATTTTGGAAATTAGGTTGCTGAATGTATTTGGCTCTTTACAAATATGTAAATTTTAACGAGTTCTCATATTCCTAGATTTTGAGTGGAAATAATCAAAAGGTGCACCTCTATTTTATTTAATTTTTTCTTTCTTGTAGAATCTGTTAAATTTGAGGGAAGCAACTAATGTGTTATGATTTTTCACAATGATAGAACAAACTCTGTTGATGTAATTGATGCTCACAAATTTGGCAGTAATGTTTTTCTGAGGTGGAATTGCTGAATCTCATGGTTCTTAAATATGGACGAAGAGTGTTCTGAAATTTAATTACCATCTGTGACATTCACACTTTGTTAATTTTGAGATATTCGTTTCTTTAAGGCTATTTAAGGAGTCCAACAATTAACAGGATCCCGGACAAGTATTTGAAATACGGAAAAAGAAATAATATATATTTCGGTAACATTTTTAAAGGAGTTGCTAATGAATGTGCCGGTTATATCTTTTCCTTTCATGTGCTTAAGCAATTTCAAAATATTTCTAAGTTTGCATTACCAATAATATTGGTTTAAGATAATATTTAATATTGACTACATTTCGTAGTTTATGCATTAATTTTATTTTTATGCCTAAGGATCATAGTAATCCCACTTATTAAGGGGCTGTTTTCATTTCCTCAGATTTTATAAAAGCTGCTTCTAAAAAAAGCAGATCATAAAAAATCAGATTTTCTATAATCTACAAGTTGTTCTCATTAACTTTGAGAAAAATGATTAAAAGTTGATACCGGATGTTTTCCGAAAAAACTGTAAAAGCTGATTTTTTATAAAAAAATATATATATCTGAAATGACCTTAAATGTTGAACGTATGATATTGCAGGAAAATAATAATCAATCTTTTAACTTAAATTAATATTTGTAAATAGCAAGATAATTGTAACCCCATTCTAACTTTTTTTCCAGAATATGAATCTAAGTGATTCGAATGTTCCTCTAATGCTTGAATTTCATTGACATTCATGTTGTGACAAATTGGAGGTTGAGAGTCCATTCACTAAGAGGAAACCACAGTGGCATGTTTGGAAGATTGGAGAATTGCAGTCTCCCTAATTTGAGAAAAATGAAGCGAGGTTATAAACCTGCACCTGCTATATTAAAGAACAGAGAACATAAAATTTAATAACCCATCGACACAATTCGCACTGTTTTCTTGTTTCTTTCCGACCGTTTCACTTCAGCTAGCAATTTTTTTCTTTCTTCTGGCTGGAATTTATGTGATGATATTACTGTACTTGATGTATTAACTAGGTGCAATAGAAAGAAGATTCAAGAAAAATAGCCATAAATGGCACAGAACAGACTACAAATTGCTCCGATGTCACTAACATACAACTTGTAAACACTCCTTATTCTGCTGCATACATGTCTAGCTTCTCCAGGAATAAGTTGAGCATGCTGTACTTCTCTAGCTTCTACTATGACATCCCATAAGTATGGCTAATTATTGCTTCACTAAAGATTCCTTCACGACAGTCGAAGTGGATTAGAAAATTGCACAAGGAGCATTCAAAAGCGAGTCCTTGTCTGGCATAAATAGTCCGATCACAAGTGTTACACAAGGAACGGTCGACGTGGTAAACAAAAGTCAGCTTGTGAGGATGGCATCCTGTAGTACGAGGGACCCCAAACTTCATATTTGAGAAAAAATGAAGAGAAGGGAAGCCTGTGATGCAAAAGGATGTATGATCATCAGGGGGGAAGCAAAAAATGTGAAAGGAATTGTCACATTCTTTGCAATGATAGAACCAACGCCTTTGATCAATACGGATCTCACAAACTAGGCAGTAATATTGATCCGAGTTGCCCTGACAAGGATCATAGATTAGCTTGAGGTCGTGTTTATCATATTTGCACCGAATCGTACTTGGATGGAGAACACATTTGCAATGTAAACCAAAGTCACATGTATTACATGTGTATCCAAACTTATCATAATCCAAGCGTTGGCAACAAAAGAAACGGGTCTGGCCCCTTTGATTTAAACCAAGAACATGGTGAGGGTGTGATTCGTGTATGATACTCTTGGGTAGCAGTGCACACTTTACGTCAAGAGAAAATCCACAGTCCTCACAATGGATGCATATCCCGTTGGATCGAAGCTGACACAGATCACAACGATACGCGCCAAAAAATTTACGTGGGTGCTTTGGGAGGAGAATGAGCTGGCGTTCTGGGTGGCAAGGATGTTGTTGAATCTTAGCAGGTAGTTTCGAACACATTTCGTGGACAGACAAATTACACTCTGTGCAACAATAAAAAGGAGGAGAGATGGATCGAAAACACACATCGCAAATAGGTAGATTTGAAAGAGGAGAATTACTACTGCCGCTAAATTGACTCATTGACAAGGATCAAAGGATGCTTATGATTTATAAGATCGTTGATCGCTGTTAATTCTTCCAAGTCTTCCTTTTTTGGCGAGGTTAAGTGGCCTACCACACTCACAAATTCATTTGCCGGTGGGAGATGAATCGTATCCTTCTCGACATTCTCTGCAATCTGTTTGCCAGGATCAGGATTCCGGCTTATCCCTGAACAACAGTAGTACAGGCATTATTGATTACATTTTTCCCTTTCCAAAAGAATTACAAGATCAAGTTTGATTTATTAGGCAAGCAAGAACTTTTAATACATAGTACTATGACTAGAGTTTGTAATGAAGAAACCAAACGAAAAAAAAAAGGGAAGAATTCCATCAATGCTTAGGGAATTTCTTAGGCATAGTTTGGCTGGCACGAAAATAAAGTTGACTTGGAATATGATTTCTCTTATGTGATTCTACAAAAAAATATTTCTTTATTATATTTGGATATTCCTCAAAATCTTGATAGGAAAGTTGTGCATGATTTAATCTTAATATTTATTTTAGAATAATGAAACATGGAATAATATAATTGTCACTAAATTCCTAAAAATATCCCAACAAACAAAACATGAAATAAAATGTATCCAATAATTTTACTTCCTAATATAAGCCTAAACTATGGTATAAAGCAGCAAGAATTTTACTTTTTATTCTTTTATTTTCTACACGTACGATTTTAATTATATTTAATGAAATATATTATAAGTAACTATTATTTGTGCATAAAAATTATTCTAAAATTCTAAAAATTAATAAATCTAGAAAATAGTTTAATTAATTGCAACTTTAAATAAATTTTCCCATTTTTAAGACAAAAAAAATGAGTTAATGTGAGGTTACACAAATAATCACGTAATAAACAATAAAAACTAACAGATAGGAGTAATTTTTAATATAGAAAAGAAGATAGCATATAAAAGTTGAAACATAAGAGCTTATGTAATAAGGATAAGTATCCATATTTGATTTTTGTACAGAGGTAGGATGAAAGAGGAGGAAGAGTTAAAGTATCCATTTTTATTTTTGGATCAAAATCCTGAGAAAAGTAATCATAATATCTAACAACAGGACAACAAAGTGCAGCAAAATTGGTAAGACGCTTCACAAGATATCAGGATTCAGAATCTCAGATTTTGCATTTATTTTTTAAATTTTGAGTAATGTGTTATTATTTTCCTTTCAAATGAATCAAGCAATAAAATTTAAATTTGAGAAAAAAAGATTTAAGAATCATAGCCGAGAGAAATATGGATCAACAGAGCATAGTCAATAAAAATGGACTTACGAGGCAAAAGGACAGACATGAACGGCTCAAACTTTGTCAGGGCACATCTCAGACGAGCAACATATAAACATCTCCCGCAATAGCACATCCAACGGCTAATATCAAGGTTTTTCCAACAGATCCGACACTCCAACCACGGAACATATTCTAAGTCTTCAACTATAGAATAGGACAGGTTAGGATCGCGATCATGATGACTATGTTTTATGCTGCTGGGAAGCAAAGCGCAGACTTCATGGATATAAAAACTGCACGAATTACAGATATAAAAGCGACCCGTGTGTTTTAAACCACAGGCATCGCAGAAGATCAAAGCTGGTCTTCGCGCAAGGACTAATGGGTGCTGCTTGTGGCTACCGTGCTGAATTGTGATCTCAGTGTAAAAAGCGCATCTGACGTCGAGGTCGAATTTGCATTTGGCACAATGGTAGATGAAGTTGTCGACCGTCAGATTTCTACAGGAGTTGCACCAGGTTTTACCTGATTTGTAAGGCGATTTTGGACAGAGGACAAGAGGGTGCTGAGGTTGACTGAAGTGTGTTAAATCTTTGGGTAGTTATGCACATTTTTTATGGAGAGAAAGCTCACATTCTTTGCAAGTGTACAAGGATGATCCTGAGGAGATTGGTTCTGCCCAGCCTTTGCAGACGCGAATCTGCTCGCAATCGTTATCGGCTTTCTTTCCTTCATTGAATATCAATGGGTGCTTATGGCTGAAATGCTTGATCTCCATGACCCTTTTTTTTTTCGGGGGGTGGGGCATGAGATTGGATAAAGCCCACTGCTCTCACCGCAAGCAATGTGTATAAGCTCGGTAGTCAACTCTTGTCCGAGGAAGACTTTGAGTCAAGTTTGTCAATATCAAATTCTTGTCCATAATAAATCTTTGAAAATAATGTTTAAACTACTCAACTTATTCAATTTAATTTTATCTCCAAATTTAAATTCTTTTTGAAGAATGATTATTCTATTACTTTATTTTATCTATAAAGTGGTTTTTATTTGGGTTGCATTTTCTAGAAATATTATTGGGAAAAATGACGTAGCATTATTTATGATATAATGTATGTAAACTATAGTAAAGTGGCTAAGTATATAAAAAGATAATTGATAATGTGTTTAAAGAATATTCGAAAATAATATGAAAAAGAATTTCTTTCTAAACAGAGCCCGCGGTTTTGCTAGTTAAAAAAGGTAGCCAGAAAAAATGAAATTCCGTCTAGATTGTTAAACGCATAAAAATAATTTTATTTGAAAAAGGATTTGGTAAAACATAAAAAACAAAGCTTAAACTTGAACTCGTAACAGTTAGAAACTATCGTGCAATAAAAGGATTTTATTGAATAATAATATTTTCATTAAAAAATAAAAATTGTTCTTGTTGGTCCATAGCGAATGTAATCACATGTCACCAAAATAATAAAATAAAATTAGATTTCCGTAACTAAAGAAAAGAAATGGGAAGAAAAATTCTCTAATCTATTTTTACTGCAACTTCTTCTTTGCCATGGACGGACCCGGAGCCTCACAATTTCTTCACTTTTTATTTTTCGTAAGTTAAACACAGTGTAACTATTTAACATTTTGATATAACTGTTCAGCACTTTGATATAGTTGTCCAGTATTGTGGTGTGACTATTTTTTACTCAAAACGATGTTACTTTTTAGACTGAATTTTAGCCTTGTTAGTTTAATTTGACCCCTTCATTTTTTACCCTTTTTATTCGCACTATAAACTTATACTAAATGGCATTTGTGAGGCCTCATAGCCACACGGCAACTATGAAGCTTTTATCCATCGCCAACTTGCAATAATGAAATGGTAACCTATTCTTCGTACGGGAGCAATAAATAGAAAGGCCGTATACACAACCACTCCCATAATGATCCCTTGAAGAATTTGAAATCCTAGAAATATCCCGTTTGCATAGTATTAGAGCTTTTAATGAGTCGAACTATTCGCGAACACAAGTTGATTTGACTTGTGAAAGCTTGAATTTGGCTCGTTCGAATAGTTAAACGAGCCAAACTCGAATAAGGATTTGAGCTCGTTTATTAAACGAACAAATTCGAATACTATTTGCAAACGCTCTTTTGCGTTTGTGAACATAGATAATAGTGTCTTTTCACATTATTTCCAAAATAAAAAACATTCGAACTTAATTGAACTTTGTTTGATTGTGTAAAGATCGAGTTCGATCGAGCTCGGTTTGGTTGTGTAAACGAATTGAGCTCAATCGAGCTCTATTTGTTTGTGTTAAACGAGCCGAGCCCGTTCAAGCTTATTCGAATTCAGTTCGTTTATGTTAAACGAGCCGAATTGAATTCGATCTCAAGCATATTGTTTTATTTGACGAGCCGAGTTTGGACACAAATATTAGCTCGTTTAATAATCAAGCCGAGTCGAGCCGGTTCGTTTATTAAACGAACAGAATCTGAACAAGAAGTATTCGGCTTAATTCAACTCGTTAAAAGCTCTACATAGGATTATTTGGGATTATTTGGCAAATATTTTAGGAGTTGTGTTTGGTTTGGCCAAAAAAAATTGACTTTTTCAAAATTTTTACTGTTCATGTTTTTGAAGTTTGAATAGATAGTTCATTCACGTGATTATTATAGGGATAATTTCACATACCTCCCTTGAGGTTTATCACAATTACACTCACCTCCTATTAGGTTTTGAAAACTACACTTACACCCCCTGTGTTTATATTTTTCATAACAAAACAAGTCCATTTTGATAATGTAACCTAAAAAGACCAACCAAATACCTTAAAATATCCTAAATTTCTTTTAAATTGGTCATCTCTTTCTTATTAATATATTTATTTGTAAAATTTTAATAGATAAAGTAAATTCATTAAGATTAGTAAGAAAATTGAGTTTTGGAGAAGAAATATTTGGTGGGGATTGAAAATTTGATATAAGAATGTAAGTACTTTTGACATTTATATGACTAATTAATTAATTTTTTTAAAGATTTATTTATCTTTTCTAAAAGCAATTAAGCATATTTTATGGTGTTTGGTTGGTGTTTTTGGGTTACATTATCAAAATGGATTTGTTTTGTTATGAAAAATATAAACACAAAGGATGTAAGTGTGATTTTTAAAACCTAAGGGGAGGTGAGTGTAATTATGGCAAATCTTAAGGGAAGTATGTGAAATTATCCCTTATTTATATGTTGACAGGGTTTGGTTTGACTGTGTAGGACACTCATTATAGGTTACTGGCAGCATCCAATATTCTACCTCTCTAAGCAATGCTTTCAAAATTCTCACTCTACCGGATGCTACAGTGCCAATGCACATTACTCCATTGCTATGGTAAGTAGAGCGAAAAATGTTACTCACAATTTTTTTCCATTTTTTTGAACAAAATTTGTTGCAAAAAATGCTATGTTTCGTGAATAATTATGTAAAAAAGTAAAACAATTGTTAGGAAATTTTTTAACTTTTGAAACACTTTTCCAAACTAATTATTCACTATTCAAATAAATTTTTCAAAAAATTTTTAAAATTCAAACATTTTCCCACTTTTCAAAAAAATCAACAAAAATTCTCAGATAATTATTTTAAATAATTCTCTAAATAATACAAATTGTAGCAATGTCGCCGGCATACGCCTTCTGAATACTCTTTGAATGGGAAAAAGTTTGATATTAACAATCCCAGTCTATTTGATGAATTGTTTGAAATGGTAAATGGGAACAGTTTCAAGTAATTAAATAAGTGCACTTAAAGATGCTGTGCATGATTTAAGAGCTTTTCAATTTTCACTTTTCAGTTTCAGTGTCCATTTCTCGCAGCCAGTTGAATAGTATTGGCAATATGAAGACCATATTGCCTATCATAGTTATTGGTTTTTATCTATTCTGAATCTCTTATGATTGCGCTTTTTTTTTTTTTCTCGGGGGTTCGAAGCAAATGCAAGGCCTATTCAACCACAAAATGGAAAACCATTGTATTTCTATAGACCCAGAGCTTAGTGCAGAATTGGCACACTCAAATTTTTATGCTGTTTATCAAAATAAAAATTTGCATTACTTTTAAGTATGGACAGTTAATATTTTTGAGAGCGTCATGTAATTTTGGAATGTGTTTGACTCTTTACAAAGACGTAAATTTTAACAAGTTCTCATATTACAAAATTTTAAGTGGGAATGATCAAAATGTGCACCTCTACTTCACTGAATTCTTTTTTCTTTTTTTTCCCCCCTTGTAGTTACTGTTAAATCTGAGGGAAGCAACTAATGTTGTATGATTTATCACATCCTAGACAATGATAGAACAAACTCTGTTGATGTATTTGAAGCTCACAATTTGGCAGTCATATTTTTCTCGGGTGAAATTGCTGAATCTCATGTTTTTTATATATGGAAGAAGAGTGTTCTGATATTTCATTTCCATCTGTGACATTCACGCTTTTAATTTTGAGATATTCTTTTCTTTGAGACTATTTAAGGAGTCAAACAATTTATAGGATACTGTACGAGTATTTGAAATACGGAAAAAGAAATATCATTTCGGTAATATTTTTTAAAGGAGTAGCAAATGAATATGCCGGTTCATCAATCATTGATGGAATAGGGCATGTGCGGCAATTGCAAAAATAACTAATTTGATTGTGAAGTCTAATGCCAGTGTTACCAATTCTCAACAGTTGAATCTGTTTTATCTTCTCCCTTTCATGTGCTTAAGCAAGTTTCATGAGATTCTTAAGTTTGCTTTACCAAAAATTGATTAAGGTAATATTTGATCTTGACTACCTTTCATAGTTTATGCATTAATTTTAGTCTTGTGCCTGAGGATAATTGCTATCCCATTTTTTTTTTCCAGAACCTGAATCAAGTAATTTGAATCTTCTTCTATTGTTTGAATTTCATTGACATTCATGCTGTGAAAAATTAGAGGTTGAGAGTCCATTCACCAATGAAGAGGAAACCACAGTGGCATGCTTGGAACATTGGGTAATTGCAGTCTTCCTAATCTGAGGATACTGAAGCGAGATTATAAACCATCTCCTGCTATATTAAAGAACAGAGGACGTAATATTTCAATATCCCATTGATATAATTTGCTCTGTTTTCTCGTTTCTGTTTGAGTGCTTCACTCCAACTAACAATCTTTTTTTTTTTTTTTTTGAATGATCCAACTAGCAATCTTATTCTTTCTTCTGGCTGGAATTTATTTGCCGATGTTATTGTTTTTTATGTTTTTACTAGGTGGCATTGAAAGGAGATTCAGGAAATATAGTCACAAAAATGGTACATAACAGGCTACAAATTGTTGCACTGTCATTGTCATACACCTTGTAAACGCTGCTTAATCTGTTCCGTACAGGTCTAGCTTCTCCTATAATTTTTTGATCTTTTTTTTTTTTTGGAAGTAAACTTAAAATTTAACTGAAGATAAAGTTTACAGCATTGGTAGTAGCGTTGAAGGTAACAGCTAGCTACCTCAGACCTAAAAACTTTTGCCACAATACAACTGTAAAAAGGTTTGCCACATAACAAATATCATTAAACATCGATTTCAGGAAATACGGAATATGATCCATATTCGTTAAGCCATTCGCTAGAAAAATATTTAGATAGACCGGCCTACCGGGCTCACTCATGTACTCAACAACTGCAATTAAACCACAAAAGTTCAGTCGACTCTCTTAAACTCTTGTACCGTAATCGCAGCCGTTGGATTCATAAATCTGTGAGTCCACATGCCCACCTAGTATTTCCCCATTTACTAAAGTAAACAATCCGTCTTGATGGATATGGTTCACAAGCCAATCCAGCCACCATTTGCTATTACGATGCGGAAGTTGTCCAAATTTCTCTTTAGGACAACCGAAGTGGATCAGGAAATTGCAGTCGGGGCATTCAAAAGCTAGTCCTTGACTGGCATAAATAGTCCGCTGACAGACATTACACAAGGAATGTTCAACGTGATAAACAAAAGTCAGAGTGTGAGGATGGCATTCAACGCTGTAACTGGCCCCAGACTTCAGATTTGAGTAAAAATGAAGTGAAGGGAAGCCTGTGATGCAGAAAGATATATGATCATCAGGAGGGTGGCAAGAAATGTGAAACGAATTGTCACATTCTACACAATGATAGAACCAAAGCCTCTGATCTATTCGAGTCTCACAGATTTGGCAGTAGTATTCATCCGAGTTTCCTTGAGAAGGATCATAGATTAGCTTGAGGTCGTGCTTCTCATATTTGCTCCGAGCCGTACTTGGACGGAGAACACATTTGCAATGTAAATCAAAATCACATGTATTACATGTGTATCCAAACTTACCACGATACAAGCTTTGACAACAAAAGCAATATGCCGTGTCCTTTTCTTCTAAATTAAGAACACGGTGAGGGTGTGCTTCGTGTACGATGCTCCTGGGAAGCAGTGCACACTTTACATCAAAATACACTCCACAGATCTGACAATGGAAGCAAATCCCATTGGATCGAAGCTGACACAGAAAACAACGATACACTCCAAAAATTTATCAGGGGAGTTCCTTGGGAGGAGAATGAGCGGGTGTTCTCGGTGGCAAGGATGTTGAATCTGAGCAGGGAGTTTCAAACACATTTCGTGGACACACAAATTACACTCTCTGCAACAATAAAATGGAGGAGAGACGGATCGAAAACACACATCGCAACTAGGCAAATTTGAAAGAGGAGAATTACCATTGCCGCTAATTGACTCATTGACAACGATCAAAGGATGCTGATGATTTATAAGATCGTTGATCGCTGTTAATTCTTCCAAGTCTTCCTTTTTTGACGAGGTTAAGTGGCCTACCACACTCACAAATTCATTTGCCGGTGGGAGATGCATCGTGTCCTCATCGACATTCTCTGCAATCTGTTTACCAGGATCAGGCTTGCAGCTTATTCCTGAACAGTAGTCGTACAGGCATTATTAGTTACATTTTTCCCTTTCCAAAAGAATTACAAGATGAAGTCTGATTTAATAGACAAGCAAGAACTTCTAATGCATACTACCATGACTAGAGTTTTCTAATGAAAAAAATCAACCCAAGAAAAAAATCCATTCATTATTAGGGAATTTCTTACAGAAATATGGATCAACAGAGTATAATCAATAAAATTTAACTTACGAGGCAAAAAGATCGACATGAAAGGCTCAGACCTTGTCATGGCACATGTCAGATGGGCAAAATATAAACAAGTCCTGCAATAGTACATCCAAAAGCTAATCCTAAGCTTGTTCCAACAGATCCTACACTCCAACAGCGGGACATCTGCTAAGTCATTGAGTATGGAATAGGACAAGTTAAGATCGTGATCATGATACCTATGTTTGATGCTGCTCGGAAACGAAGCACAATCTTCATGGATGTAAAAATTGCACGAATTACACACATAAAAGCGACCCCGGAGTCCTAAACCACAGGCATCACACAAGAGCAAAGCTGGTCTTTGCTTAAGGACTAACGGGTGCTGCTTGTGGCAATTGTGCTGAATTGTGATATCAGTGGGAGAAGCGCATTTCATGTCGAGGTCGAATTCACACATGGCACAATGGTAGATGAAGTTGTCAACTATCTTATCATTACAGGAGTTGCAACAGACTTTACCTGCTGATCCATAAGGTGATTTCGGATGGAGGACAAGAGTGTGCGGATGTTTAAAGTGTTCCAACTCTTTGGGTAGTCTGCGCATGCTTTGTGTAGAGAAAACTCACATTCTTTGCAAGTGTACAAGGATGATCCCAAGAAGATTGGTGCTGCACAGACTTTGCAGACACGGATTTTTTCGCAATCGTTATCGTCTTTCTTTCCTTCAGTTAATATCAATGGGTGCTCATGGCTGAAATGCTGGATCTCCATTCCTTTTTCTTTGGGTGAACGAGATAGGATAAAGCCCACTGCTCTCCGCAAGCAAGGTGTATAAAGAATCCCAAAAGCTCGGTAGGCAACTCTTGTCAGAGGAAGACTTTGAAGTGAGCTTTAGTCAATATCAATTTCTGGCCACGATAAATCTTTTGAAATAATTTTTTTAACTACATAATCAATTTCGTGTTCACCTAAAATTTAAACTGCTGCACACTACGAGCAAGGTCTATAAAGGCCCGTGGTATTATTGAAAAAAATTATGTTGCAGCATTATTTGTGATAGAATGTATGTAAAATAAAATAAAGTGGTTAAGTATATTAAGGAGGCGTTTGGTTCAAATTCCTCAATCATTATCACTATGGGTATCATTAACCCTACTATGAGTATGGATTTTGATGATTCTCCCCAACATGTTTGGTTTAATAATGGAATGGGTATCATTATAAGAATATTTGTTTGGTATACTGAAATGACTTTCAAGTAAATTTTAAAATTTTAAAATTTTTATTTATGATATACATATTTTTTAGATTTCTTATTTTGTATATTTGAAAAAAATTTAAAAAGATTTCTTCAATTTTAAATATAGTCATACTCTAATTTGAGTTTTATGGAAATGATAATTTTAAAAAAAATCATTTTTATTATATTAATAGAGAATATTATATATCTTTGATTTTCAATACAATTTTTTATAAAATTATTGAATGTAAAAAAAAGAATTTTTATAAAAAAATTATTAAAAAGAAGTTTTGTAAAAAAATTTATAAAGTACTAATAAAAATTATTCAAAATCAAAAGAGAGAGAGAGAGAGAGAGAGAGTATTGAGAATGGGTAACTCAAAAGATATATATTTTTTAATGGGTGTGTTTTTGCCCTTAATAATAAGGGTTAATGGGTTTGATAGGCTAGTATTTTGGGGGGAATCATTAACACCTCAATTAATCACTATCATTCCCATTGAATGATAGTGATAGTTGTTTAACAAACATCAACAATGGGTATCATTACTTGTGATACCCATTCCCCTTCTTGATTCCCCTAAACCTAACACCCCCTAAGAAATTTTACAAATGTGGTTAAAAAAAATTCTAAACTCATATAAAAAAAATTTTGCTTCTAGACAGAACCCTTTTTGGGTATTAAATAAGCTAGCCAGAAGCATGAAATTCTTTCTATATTGTTAGACACATAAAAAATAATTTTTATTTGATTTGGTAAAGCATAAAAAATAAAGCTTAAACTTGAACTCCTGATAGTTAGAAACGATCATGCAGTAAAAGGATTTTATTGTATAATAATATTTTCATTAAAAACTAACATTGTCCTTGTTGTTCCATAGCGAATGTATTCACCTGTCACCAAAATAATAAAATCAAATAGATTTCCATAAATAAAGAAAAGGAATGGGAAGAAAAATTCTCGAATCCATTTTTACTGCAACTTCTTCTTGCCACGGCAGTTATGAAGCGTCCAGTCATCGCCAGGTTGCAATAATGAAGTGGTTTGATACGGGAGCTATAAATAGAATGGCCCTACATACACAACTACCCCCCATAATGATCACTTGAAGAATTTGAAATCCGAGAAGAAAATTACCACTCCATTTTCTAGCCATAGCTTCATATATGCGTATATATGTACATACACACTATGTACGTATGTATGTACTAGATTCCTCGTCAAAAGTTTTTAAAAATATAAAGAAACATTTAGTCGGTTGTTTTGGACCAAACTCCATTAAATTAGAAGTTTCTATTTTAGAATTAGTAAGTTTTTTTGTAGTTGAGTTTTATTCGAAGTTTTAAGTAAGTTGTTGTTAGTTTTTATAATAGTAACAATTATGTTCCTATTTTAATCCGGCTCATTTCTTGTTCTCTAAGTCTTGCATGTTATATATGGAGTGCATTACTAGTCATATTGACTTTAGAAGAATGAAAGAAAATAATAAAAACGGAAATTAGATAAAGTTTTAGTTGAAGTAAATGTAATTCTGCATTGGGACTTATTGTTAAGAAGAAAGAATGTAGGGAGAATATTTTTTTGTATATTCCTTACTTCACAAAATAATACAATGGCCTATTTATAGGCTAATACAATGAAAAAGGCATCGAATATAGACAACAATAAATAAATTTAAATATAACCTATCATATTCTAATCTAATCATATCCCAATTTTATCTTATCCTAATCTATTTGAATTTTAAACATAATATTTACAACTCTCGACACTCTCCCTCAAGTTGGTGCATAAATGTCCCATATGCCCAACTTGCCAAGTGAGTTGGACAAGATTTTGGTTGATATAGCTTTGGCCAGCACATCAGCCAGCTGATCTTCTGACTCGACGAATAGAAGCTGTATCACCTTGTCTTCAAGATTTTGTTTTATGAAGTGTCGATCCACTTCAATGTGCTTGGTGTGATCATGTTAGACTGGATTATGACTGATATCGATAGATGCTTTATTTTCACAGAATAAATTTATTTCTGAATTAAGAGAGAAACTAGTATCGGTCATTAATCTCTTAAGTCACAGAAATTCACACACACCCTTAGCCATTCCTCTGAATTCAGCTTCTGCACTAGACAATGTCACTACCTTTTGTCGTTTACTTTTCCAAGTAACTAGATTGCTGCCGACAAAATTAAGTAGCCGAATGTCAATTTTCGATCAGTAGTATTTTTGGCCCAATCAGTATTAGTATAACCCTCAATATTAAGATGGTTGTTCTTAAAAAATAGAAGACTATTGCCAGGAGAATCTTTCAAATATCGAAGAATCCTCATCACAGCCTTCATATGTTGATTACTAGGAGAATGTATGAATCGACTGACTACGCTAATAGCATAAGCAATATCAGGGTGAGTATGAGACAAATAGATCAACTTACCTACTAACCTTTGATATCTTTCTTTATCAGTCACTTCTGATCCGAATATTCACCAAGTTGGTGGTTTTGCATGATCGGTATATCAGTTAGTTTACAATCTAGTAGTCTAGCTTCAACTAAGAAATCGAGTGCATATTTCCGTTGAGATAGAAATATACTTTGGGTTGATCTTGCCACCTCAACCCTAAAAAATATTTGAGATTTTTCAAGTTCTTTATATCGAACTCTGCTGCTAGTCGATCTTGCAGACTAGAGATTTCTTCATTGCCATTACCTGTGATAATCATATCATCAACATAGATTATCAGAATCGTTACCTTTCCACGACAATGCTTCAAGACCAAGGTATGGTCTTCATTACTCTGCCAATACCTATATTTCTTTATAGCCAAAGTAAATCAACCAAACCAAGTTCATGGTGACTTCTTCAATTTATAAAGAGCTTTTTGCAACTTACATATAGCATTTCCAGTTGAAGTAGCATACCCTAGTGGAATGTCCATGTATACTTCTTTTTCAAGATCACCGTGTAGAAAAATATTCTTTACGTCGAACTAATGTAACAGCCAGTATAGATTGACTACAACAGACAATAAGACCCTAACTGTGTCCAACTTTGCCACCAGGGAGAAATCTCTTGAAAATGTTGGGAAAAGGAAAAAGAAAAAGAGAAAAAGAAAAAAAAAGTACTAAAGCCGAATAGATTCTAAACAAAAGTAGCACGTTGCTGAATGAACTACCAAAAAAAAAAAAAAAAAAGAGCACAAAAAAACATGTATGCAAAACATTCATATTTACCCGGTATAAGTTCAAAGTTACAAAAAAAAAAAAAAAGGTAAATAACCTTAGCTTCTTGATTTGCTACAATTAGAAACCTTTTATCTAACTATTTGAATATATTGTTCATTATGACCCTATATTGATTTAAGCTAACTTATCTCTGTTGAAAGCAATACACGGACAAATATTTCTTTAGCATGACATAAAAGGTTTAAGAGATCAATATAACTTTCAAAATTGGAAGGGATGCCTCTACAATAATGACAACCTAGGAAAAGCTAAAATTATTCCCTCCCCCCAAAAAAAGTAAAATTGAATATTAAAATGTAGGATTAAGCTATTAATTAAATTGTTATCTCATTATAATGCTTGACATAACAAATAACTAAAATAGATACTCTGAAGCAATAAAATAGACTAGCATTACCTTTTTATTCCCAAGATCTTCCCTATTATGAAGTCTTCTTTTTCGTGGTTTTTTTTTTTTTGGGGGTCTAAGACATGTCTTTTTAAAGTCAAATAACTTCTTTAAGTTTATACGATTATATCGTGCTAATATAGGCGAATGTTCCTTTCTTGGGTATGTAGTCGAATGTTCTTTTCTTGTCATTTATTTCAATTTAAGCCCACAACTTTTTTTTCAATAAAAAGAGAAAAGAAAGATCATCGCGCATCTTAACTCTATATTCTTGCACACCCTTTCTTTTGTCAAGGAATAATAAGTTGAAGGAAAAATGTTAATAAACTTCAAACTAATTCCTATATCAACGACTTGATGAGTAATCTTCATAAAGAGCACATAAAACCATGCATGCAAAACGTTCATATTTACCCGGTATAGGTTCAAAGTTACACAAAAAAAGTAAATAACCTTAGCTTCTTGATTTGCTACAATTAGAAACCTTTTCCCTAACTATTCGAATATATTGTTTATTATGACCCTATATTCATTTAAGCTAACTTATATCCGTTGAAACTAACAAATGGACAAATATTTCTTTAACATGATATAAAAGATTTAAGAGATCAATATAACTTTAAAAATTAGAAGGGATGCCTATATCATAATCACAATCCCTAAAAAAGCTATAATGATATTTACTCCCCCAAAAAAATATGAATACTAAACTTAGACTTAAACTATTAATTGAATTACTATCCCACTATAATGCTGGACACAATAAATAACTAAGATAGAAACTCTAACGCAATTAATAGACGAGCATTACCTTTTTTGTTCCTAAGATCTTCCCTATTATTAAGTTTTCTTTTTTTGTGTTTTTATCTTGGACATGTCTTCTTAACTTTGTCAACTTTATATGATTATGTCGTGCTCGGATAATTGAATGTTCTTTTCCTATGTAAGTAGTCGAATATTCTTTTCTTGCATTTACTTCAATTTAATCCCACAACTATTTTCTCAAGGAAAAGAGAAAAGAAAGATCACCCTACACCTTAACCCTATATTCTTGCACGTTCTTTTTCTTGTCATTTGGCTTTTAATTTATATTGTTAAATTTCCTAATACAGTGATACTGTGATACCCCAAGTACCACATTGGTGGGAGGTTTGGAAATTTGTTAGTATATAAGATCCTGAGTTGGACTACTAAATAACTTGGCTTAAGCAATAAGACCCAGTAATTTACACTCAAAAGTTATTGGGCTAACCCAAAGCCGGGATGTTACAAATGGTATCAGAGCGAATTTCGTGTGGTCTTGAGTTGAGCTATTAAATAATTTGGTTTAAGCATTTTCAGCCTGTGGTTTACGCTCAAAAGTTATTGGACCAGCCCAAACCCAGGATGTTACAGATACAAATTTGATGTTAAAATTTTGGATAAAGAGGGACAAAATTATGGATCTGGAGGAAAATATTGAACCTTTGACACATTACTTGAAAGCATATCGAAGTTGAATAAGATGGAGAAAATTCTTTTATTTGGTTTGACAATTGGGATTCTCGTGATTTACTGAGCAACTATACATCTTCCATAAAACAAATTCCATCTGCATTTGAAAATCATAAACAGACCAAAACCAAAGTTGCTAAGCACAAAAGACTACGTTCATATTGGTTTTAAGGGCCTGGTTTCCATTAATAATGAATACTTTAACTGTGATATGTCAGAAGGCCAGAATTTGTAGTGTACACATCAAGGTTCAATAAACAAGAAAGACAAAAGGATCTCATGTACTTTTGTAGTTTACTTTCATATTCATGTACATCATAGGGGAATGTATTATGATAATGGACGGTTAGGTGACAATATAAAAAAATATGAAGTATTATTCAAAAAAAATGGAGTATAATTTTTTTTCTTGAAATGGTAAACTATCAACCAATTGCATCAATTTTTGAAAAAAAAAACTTGTCTTGTTACTAGTTTTTGTGCGACCATTACATTTTCTAACAAGAATTTCTCTATTTAAAAAATGCTAGTTATTTTTGTAGACATCATAGATTGTGATTTAACTATTTGTCAACATGTTATTCTGCATTGCCTGATAGTGACAAAGAAATGAGTATTAATTTTTTTAATGAAAGATCTAACTTAATGTTCCCTTCAAAAAGAAGAAAAAAGAACAAAGACCTACAACTTAAGTGTGAGAAGGAGAGGGAGAGAGAGAGCAGTCAATCTGAACCTTTATTTTTAAGATTAGAAGGCACTAATGGTAGCTAAACTCATAAGAGAGTATCACATTGGCATTCTAACTTTTAATTATGACAATTAGGTATCCAAACTATATAATTTGCGTCCAATTAGTGTTACACTCGATTTTCCAGTGAAGTTCATGACATGTGTCCTCTCTCACCGCGAGGCACGTGTGCTTTCCTACCATGAACTTTCACCGAAAAATCGAGTGTGACACTAATTCGACGCAAATTACATAGCTTGGATACTTAGTTGACACAATTAAAAGTTAAGGTACCAATGCGACACTCAGTGTAAATTTGGGTACCATTGGTGTCTTTCACTCTTATTTTTACATATACTTCATCTTTTACTAAATGCCATATGATGCAATTGATACTGAGATGACAAAGAAAAGCAAAGAAACTCTGTTTGGATTAGAGGAAAGCTTTGTGAGAAATCAAGTTGCAAGAAAGCGAGATAGATAAATTTCTTTTGCATGTTAAAAATTTTGAAAGAAAAAAATATATAATGATTGGAAGTTACCAATTTTTTCTTTGACCTAATCAATTTTTCCATATAAATTTTGCAGAAAATATAAAATGCATGAAAATACAAGAAATTACAAAAAATTTTAATGATTTTCTAAATTGATTTATGTTGACTTAAATCCTGTTTCCTGTTTACATAGCTTTTATAAGGAGATTTCTGATATATATATATATATATGTGTGTGTGTGTGTGTGTGTGTGTGTAATCAAGACTTGGGGAAAAAATTGTGTCAAGAAACAAAAGATTAAAGATATCACAACAAATTTTGAAACTAGAAGGGATGTCGTCATAATAATGACAAATCCTAAAAAAGCTAAAATAATATTTAACAAAAAAATGAGAATTTTAACTATTTTTATAATATTAAATATAGAAATGGGCCATATATTGTCTTACCGTTTCAATACAAATGTTCGACACAACAAATAATTGATGTAGAAACTTTTGAGCAACTAACAAGGAAGCAATACTTTTACGTGTTTGTATATGTATACGTTACCAAGATCTACGTATTACTAAGGAGGCACTTGGTTTGCAGTGAGGAATCGGAAGCGGAATCGGAATCATTCACTTTGGAATTAGAATGAAGTTTTTCATTCTAATATCCTTGCTTGGTTAGATGTCGGAATCGGAATCGGAATCATTCACTTGTGAAGACTTTATGGTCCTAAATTATCTAATTTTGTTGATTAACAAATAAATGATGATGTCTACTAATAGTTTATCATAACAAAATAATTGAGGAATTAAAAAGAAGTCAAAGTTACAAAATTTTTAGAAATGATTCCGATTTCCTCCAATTTACTTGGGAATGGAGAATTCCCAAATTTTCAGAAATAATTCCGATTTCCCAATTTCCATACCCTCCAACCAACCAGCCTATAAAAGATTCATTCCGATTTCTGATTCCGCTACCCATGAACCAAGCAGCCCCTAACTTTTTTTTTTTTCCTTCTTCTTCTTCTTTTTCATCTCATCTAAAACATATCTTCTTAACTTTGTCGATTCGCTTCTTCAATGTCATGCTAGTGTAGGTGAATGTTCTTTTCTTATCATTTACTTCAATTTAGTCCGACAACTTTTTTTTGTCAAGGACAATAAAAGGAAGAAAAGAAGGGGGGGAAAAAAAAAACCCTACAACACTATATATTCTTGTGCGTCCTTTTCCCTGTAATTTAACTTTGATTTAACCCCCGCAAATTCGGTCCACAAAGTTAGTGATATACCGTGAAAATTGACGAGAGTCTGGGTTGTGTTTTTAGCTATGTTTTCCGCGGTACATACCACCCAAATGTGGCCACCAGGGCATAAACTGATCCTCGTCGAAATATCTGAAACATTTTGGATTTCCATCATAAGCTGTCAGCTGTGCCATGCCTGTAGTCTACCGATGGACTTGGATCGTCCTCCCTATTACAAGTGCGACACGTGTACTTCTTATTATCTTCACAAATTTTGCGCAGAAATACCCCTGGAAATCAAGCACCCTTTGCACCCTCAGCACTTCCTAGGTCTCCATGACGTCTCCCTCAAAAGAAGATGCGATCACTGCAAACAAGAGACAAAGAATCCCAATTATTTTTACTGCTGCAAAGACAAATGTAACTTCTACATCGACATAATTTGTGCATCTCCGGAGGGGTTCAGGTTCGTACACAGAAACCATAAGGAACATCCGTTGATTCCCATTCGCGAAGTGTCCTTATTCTTTTGTGGAGTCTGTGGAACTAAGCATGAGGACCGTTCTTTTCTGTGTACTTTGTGCTGTTTTTGGATCGCTAGAAGCTGTGTTTCCTTTCCATATCAACTCTATGCATGCTATGGTGAAGACGAACCAACCCATCATCATGCGTACCACGATCTTTACCTCCACCATTCTGATGATACAGGGCAGAAATGTAACGTATGTGCAGAACGATTGAACTCTAGATTTGGCTTCTATCAATGCTTTGAATGTCCATATTCTGCACATTTGAGATGTGAAACAATGAAGACAGAGCCATTCATGTCCATTCTTTATCCTGGTGAGCACTTCCCTCTCACTTCAACAATTAATAGTTGGTTTTTATCCATTAACGTGGTCAGTCCATTGCCACAAGTTAATATCATTCTCATAACAAAATTTACTACTTATTTCGTATAACTACCGTTACCACACCATTTTTCACTAAATTAACGTATATGGAATGTTTTTACTTAATAAAAATTTAAGAAGAAAAGGGAGCGTAGCACAGAAGTAATCATAAATTAATCTTAGGGGCAGACAACTACGGAATCTCACGGCTACTTGTCTCCAAAGTTTGGCATGTGGATATAATTGGTCCGCAACATTTTGACAAATAGAAGTATAGTTATCTAATCTTGTTCAACCCTAACGTTGCATAAAAGGGGTAAAAAAAATTATAAAAAAAGCAAAAAATCATAAAAACCATAAAACTAAAATTATTACAAAAATTATATAAAGTCATAAAATTATAAAATATACATCCTATTTGTGTGTTTTGCTTACTTTTTCATGTATAGAATTTTAGAATATTAAGTAATAAATTTTATATCACACAAATAAAGCAGATAAACTTTAATACTTGTAAATGACACAATAAGTTTCCAATTACTAGATTTTTGCACCTTACAAATCAAGCAACATAAATTTTACATCTAATATATAACAATTATGTACAAAATAAACGGAGCACATGCATAACACATGGTTTATTCTGTTTACTAAATTAAAACCGATTTAATAAAAAACCATTAAAACCGATTTAATCAAAAACTTTTTGAACTACATTTGTGTATCTGAAAACTAAGGATCAATTTGATTAAAACTGAATACGTACATCTGTTTCAGCTAAAGAATGGGGACAAATTTTATTAATACCCCAAATATTGAGGAGTAAAATTGCAGTTTCAACTTTTTGTTTGATGATAAATAGTTTATATCGTCTATTCTGTACTATCTTCACAGCAACAAGTAAATTCGATGATGAGGATTACACGTTCTCCGCCGCGCTTCCACCGGAAGGCGAACTTACACACATACTAAGCCTTTACGTGCGAAATATGCCCAAAGGAGCATGGCGAGACACAAAAATCAAGCATGAGCATAAGATGAGGAGGGATGTTGCGCCAAGCATCAATGACGACGAATTGTTATATGCGTGCAATGCATGCGTTCAACCCATTTCGTTACCACACTCATTGGATGGTGGTATTTACCATTGCAGAAATAAAGAATGCAATTGGGTCCTACACCAAATGTGCCTCGAGAACTTGCCCTTCCGATTGCCATTTCTTTTCTCTGTTCCACGCCGAGTCTCCTCAAAGGGGATCCTCTTAAAGGAAAGTGGATTGTCCCTTATCTTAGATGGTCCAAAATGGATTGAGAGGGAATTCTTCAGTTTGTTCAAGTGTAATGTTTGCCATCGACTATGCAATGGCTATCGCTATATTTGGTACTCGGAGGCAGAGGAAATTCATGAGTACAGTCCATCTAACCCCTCTCCTCACTTCGGCCCCTTTGGCCCCTTGACCACCTCAAGCAAATACCACTTCTTTGATGCGAAATGTGCTTTGCTACCTGGTCGTGTGAAACATATAGCACATAATCCAGATCACGTTCTTATATTGAGCCGAATGAAATATGGTCCATGCCCTTGTTGTCTACGTGTTGATGATCCTTGTGAATTCATATATAGATGCACTAAGTGTAGCTACAATTTGCATCCAAAATGTGCACTCTATCCAAGCAACGTTCGCCATAGGTATGACAAGCACCACCTCAAGCTTACTTTTAAACCCGTCAACAATCCCCCTCCAGATGACTGCTTTTGTGAAATTTGTGAGTTGGAATTGAATCAACGTGGATGGTTCTATCATTGTGTGGAGTGTGATCAGTTTTTCCACATCGCATGCATTCCTTCCAATGATCAATTCTCAAATATCAAGTTCGGGGGAACACTTAAATTAGACTGCCATGCCCATCCCTTTGACTTTTGATCGACTCCTTTTGGAGCTTCCTTGTGCCCACTGCAACAAAATCATTGACTACAATAAGGATGGTATTGCTTTTCAATGCAAGGTCGAGGATTGCTGGAAGATTACCTAATTCACTGGGAATGCGCCAGATTGTTATGTATTAATCAGAATCACAGTGAATCAGGTAAATGAATTTTTATGTCAATTGTTAATTAAGTACTTTTTTTTTTTTTTTTGAGCAAGATTAAGTTACTTAAAATGTGCATAAATTTTCTAAACTTTTGAGAGTCTGCTGTATATGCGAATTGATGTCATTTGGTGAAGATCATTGTTTTCCTCTTTCTACATTTATGTGTCTCGAAAATAACAATTCAACTGCTTAAGTTAAGAAAGTGAGATTTCATCTCCAGTTTTAATGAGGGATAATTCTATGGTAACGAAGACTAATATACTCATAACACTAATAAAGTCAGTTCGCCATATTAGAAGTGTTTGTAACTTTCAATATCATGGTGTTTGTAACAAAATTATTTTCCTTTTATAGTACTAGACAATCTAAAAAACAAAAAATATTTTCATCAGAAAGAGAGAGTATAATTAAAAGTACATGGGATATGAGGAAAAGGGGAAAGGCACACATCGAAGGAAATAGTGGAAGGGAAGGACTAGGAGGAGAAAAATGGTGCTTCAACATCATCATCAACACATATATAAAGTAAGTTCTCTTGCCATATAGCCTAATGTTTCTCTATGAATCTTTACGTGCTTGCGCTCCAGGCTTACTAACTTCCATGAATCTCCCAGTTGAAAAATAGATGTAAGCAGTCTGTAGTCTGCTTTCTAAGTTTTATTTTGAATATTAGTTGTATGGATTTCATAAATTGTTTAGAAAATCAAGAATTTTATGCGAACACTTGAAGTATATGATATGAACAATGTTTACGAATTTGGGCAATCCTAGAACTCTTGAGCCATATGTTTTAGTTGTTTTAAAACCCATAAGCATTATTCCTGCAAACTGTTTATGTAATTATGAAATTGCCTAAATTTAGTGTAAAAATCTGAATTACAAACCACTTAGACTTATTCTCAATAGCTTTTTTTAACTGATTTTTAAAAAATCTATTTTGTGATTTTTTTCAACTGCTTTTTTTATTATGTTTTTGGACATTTTAAGCTAAAATCGGAAGCAATTGATTTTCAGCTTATCTAAATCAGTTTTTATAAAAATTAGAAGCCATTGAGAACAAGCACTTAGTTTTGTTTGAAGCTACATTTAAAAGCTTCATTTTCATTTCTTATAGAGAACTCATTCTAGCGACCATTCTATCACATTGGGAAGGCTTTAAAATTACCAAAAATTCAAATTTGAAAATCTAGATATTCTGACTTTGTTGAAATTTTAGGAGTGTTTCTTATCTAAATTTTAACATGGTTTGTTTGGAAGAGATGTATAGCCTATTCTAAACTACTTTTTTAACGTGCTTTTTGTTTTTAATTTTGAAAAATATATTTTGTGATGGTTACAAATAATTTTTATCTCTACTTCCGAATTGTTTAACCTAAAAGTCAGAATCAATTTAGAAATGTGCATTTAGATATTCACTTCATCCTATCTAATTATCACAGTCTACTGCTATGCTAAATTGAGGGAACCAGCAATCTAAGAAAACTAAGTAATTATTTAATTAATTATTTCAAGCAAATAAGTAAAAGAGTTCTAATTGTAGTTACTACAGCCAAATTAGTCTAAAACTAAGAGGACACACATATGAGGTTAGTGAATAATTTGAAGGAAAAAAATGAGGACATCACCGTAATTAATGGCTATTAATTTCCTATCTGGAATGGGAAATAATTAATAAGTTCTTTTCCACTAGAAGAATAAGAAATCCCTAATTTAGAAAAGACTTAAAAACTAAATAGAACTTCACATTTCAAAACTACCTTGTGTGGATAGGCATTAGAGGCAGGACATGTTTGCGACTTTTGTGACTTTGAAAATTTCGAAAAGTACTGCTACAAGGTTAACTATGTTCTAATCATTTTTTAGTAAATTCAGAATATAAATATATAGTAGATTTGGTCCCCTATAATGGAAGTGAAGAATTTTAAATTGTCTTGTTGCATAAATAATTCTACTGGAGATCATATGAAATATTTTAGCTTTTGATTGCTATGATTTTATGAAAGACTTCTGTGTATTAACATGAATTTTTTTTTTAAATATAATGTTTATGAAAGTGTGCATATCTATATATAGTATAGAAGTAATTTTGAGCAGTTAAACTAGAGGGAAGTCAGAATGCTTTGTAATCGTTATTTGTTTCATCCTTCGTTGACTATATTATTTTTGTACAGATCCATGAGTACATCTATCAAAGAGACTAATGAAGATTGATATTGGCTTCAGCTGGATATAGTTTCTGAATAAATTTAAGCATGTGTGGCTCTATGGGCTTTTTTTTTTTTTTTTTTTTTTTTTGCAGTATTGTTTCCGAATAAATTTAAGCATGTGTGGCTCTTTGGGCTCGTCGAAATTTAAGGTTTTGAATTCTTTCTTCCGCTATTAATGTTTGATTTGGCTAATGTAAGACTAATACTAAATTTGATGCTATGAAGTTATCTTTTTTGAAGATTGGAACGTATGATATAAAGCCTTATACTCCCTCGGTTGAATGCACGTACGGCTAATGTGGAAGGTTTGTTCCCCGCCACTTCTTTCCCTGTCAAATCTCTCAAAAATTGCCTATAGAGCAGCAGATTTCACAGCAAGACATAAAGATACGAGACAAAGGATAAAATTTCCAACATGTGCATTAGATGTTGTAGGAACTCGTAAGACTAGTATAATTAACTCACTTTCCACTTCTGAAGACTGTAGAACAATGAAGTGAACTCCTTTAAGATTGACCTGTTTCCAAGAATCATACACCAAAAGATCCAGCTTAAATTTGGTGAAGCTTGGCCATCCTACGCTCATGAATTTATTTGAGTTCCGGAAGAATTAAGGCTACCCCAAACTTTTACAACTTATTCATCTATTTTTTGAAGTGTTTTAATAATTATGCAATTAAAATAGTGTGAAGATAAATTTACATAACAACAATATTTTACAGTATTTTGCATTGGCTCGAACTTCAAATTAACAAGCGTACGACAATTCTTCAAAACAATTTATTAATTTTAGACACTTAAGTCTGACGAATATGTAAATAATTTCAATTGATATTACTCATGAATCAGACTTTCGTCATGTTAATGTACTTGGTTCAAGGCTTTTTTTTTTGCCCCCAATTTAATGAGATCAATCACGAAGTTTACAACCAAACTCTAACAAGCTAAACACATGCTGCCTATTCAATATTAGACTAGCAATGCGTTGTGTAAAAAATGAATCTTGCATATGAATTTAATTCTGTAACCGCATTAAAGCAAAATTCTCCCTTGATTCAATTCCCAGCGGTTTCCATATTGGAAATCTAAAGTGCTCTAGGATGCGAGAGCAGAATAGAATAACATACCAAAGAAAAAATGTTAATAAACTTCATGCAGACACTAGCATCAAAAGCTTGGAGAGTAACTTTAGTAAAGCTCTAATCCATGTATGAATTCAGAAAAAGATGGACAAGTACTTATCAAAGAAGAAAATAATGTAGGGGGCAAAAAAGAAAAAGAGCAAAGATGAAAAACGTACCCAAGCCGGACAGATTCTAAACTAAAGCAAACGCTGTTGGATGCACCACCCAACCCCAAAAATAAAAAATAAAAAAAAGGAGCAGAAACAATATGTATGCAAAACGTTCACATTTATTGATTTGTAAATAAAAATAGCATCATGGTATGTTACAATTAAGAAACCTTTTATCTAATTATCTGAACATATTGTTTATTATGACCATGTATTGATATAAGCTGATTTATCTCATATATCATATATTTATACGGAAAATTCTTACTGAGATGATATTTTCCGTTGAAACTATTACACCGATAAATATTCCTGTAACATGACATAAAAGATTAAAGAGATCAACATTACTTTAAAAATTAGAAGCGATGCCTCTATAATAATGACAACCCAAGAAAAGCTACAATTATTCCCTCCTTCAACACCCCCACCATAACAAAAAGGAACAAAATGTAGGATTAATATACTAATTGAATTATTATCTCACTACAATGCTTGACATAATAAACAATTGAAATAGATATCTAAAGCAACAAATAGGTGAGCATTACCTTTTCTATCACAAGATCTTCCCTATTATATGAAGTATTCTTTTTTTTTTTTTTTGTGGTATAGGGCATGACTTCTTAAAGTCAAATAACTTCTTTAACTTTGTATGATTATGTCTTGCTAGTATAGTCGAATGTTCTTTTCTTGAATAAGTAGTCGAATGTTCTTTTCTTATCATCTACTTTATAATTTAACCAACAACTCTTTTGTCAAAGAAAGGAGAAAAGAAAGAACACCTTACACCTAAGCTGTATATTCTTGCACGTCTTTTTCTTGTTGTTTTGCTGTAAATTTAAATTGTTAAATTTCACAACAAAGTGATACAATATTAATGTTAAAATTTGGGATAAAAAAGGATAAAATTATGGATCTGAAGGAAAATATTGAAATTCGAAGTGGAATTTGGAGATGGAGAAATTCGTTTATTTGATTGGACAACTAGGATTGTCGTGATCCACAGCAACAACTGTACATTTTCCCAAAAAAAAAAAAAAAACTCCATTTGCATTTGAAAATCATAAACAGACCAAAACTAAAGTTGCTTGGCACAAAAGACCAGGTTTGTGGTGGTTTTAAGGGCCTGGTTTCCATTGATAACGATTACTTTAATTGTGATCCGTCAGGAGGCCAGGATTCGTAGTGTACGCATCAAGCCTCAATAAGTAGGACAAGATAAAAAAGATCGCATATTCTTTTGTAGTTTAGTTTCCTATTCATGCACATAATAAGGGATCTATTAAGAATAGTGCTTGCATCAGTTTTCAAAAAAAAAAAAAAAAAAGTCTCGTTACTAGTTCTGTGTAACTATTCTTTTTTCTGATAAAAAATTTCTATATTTGAAAAATGCTAGTTATTTCTGTGGCCGTCATATATTGTACTTCAAAGATCTAACTTAATATTCCTTTCAAAAAGAAGGAAAAGGAACAAGACCTATCTTAGTTTTTGTCACGTGTTCTCTTATAAGTTTTTATCACTTTTGTAAGTTTGCATGTTTACTTCATGCTACCGTTGTCATAGGTACTTTTCTTATCATTTATTCTAAATTTGACCCCACAAATCTAGTATTGAATTTTCTTGTCTTGTCATTTCACTTTAATTTAATTGCGCAACAGCACTTGGAAAAAAGTAACTTGTTAACGGTATCTACTACATTTGGATTGCCTTTTTTTGAAGTATTATTGAAAAATAATGTTGTATTATTTCTAAAGTGCGATGAATGTGAGATAAAAAAAAAAACTAGTTTAAAAACATAGAAAGGTTGATTAAAAGATGTAACTTAAACATATTCCAACAAAAAAAATTCTAAATAATGAATTGTGCAAATAGAGTCAATCTATTGGATAGAAGATTTCAACTATTACTTTTTTATTGTATAAATAACGTTCAACACTAAACACAAATATCAAGTTCGGGGGACGCTTAAATTAAACGCTTAAAACTATGTTCATGAGAAAGAGAGAGTATGGTTAAAGCGCACATTGGATATGAGGAAAGAGGAAAAGCACACATCGAGGAAGTTGTGGACGGGAAGGACGAGCAGGAGAAAAATGGAGCTTCAACATCATCATCAACAGACATATAAAGTAAGTCCTCTTGCCATATAGCCTAATTTTCTCCATGAATCTTTACGTGCTGTGCTCCAGCCTTACAAACTTCCATGAATCGCCCAGTTGAAAAATGGATGTAAGCAGTCTGTAGTCTGCTTTCTAAGTTTTAATTTAAATATTTGATGCATGGATTTCATAAACCGTTTAGAAAATCAATAACTTTATGTGAACCCTTGAAATATATGATATGAACAATGTTTACGAATTTGGGTAAGTCTAAAACTCTTGAGCCATATGTTTTAATTTTTTTAAAACACATAAGCATTTGTTTTATGTCAAACCAGCAAAATAAAATTTCGCGCTCAAATAAATATAAAATGAAGTACAATGATGAGTAGGGTCGTATCTACATAAACTAGTCGATTTATTTTCTCTTTTCTTCGCCAAATAAAAATTTAAAGTGGGGGATTTTGAAAATAACTAAACTAAACAAAATTCAAATTAAAAAATTCAATAATGCAAATTTAAATTAAATGAAAACAAGTAATACCTAAACTCTAGTCAAAGGAATAATTTTCACTCTAGTTTAGTTTAACTAATCATCGACGCAAAGATAATTTAAGACGCTTACGAATAAATTGGTTATGGTTTTAATAAGCTCTAACAACCTCCCTTTCCTTACCGTGTCGATAACCAAAGTAAAACCGTTAGTTACTTCCCTAATCAAAAGATAATCCTAAGTATGACCTCAGAATTCAATCATTCAACAGTTTTAAAAACTAAAAAAGTCACCAATTCTAACCACAATCATTCAATAGTTTTAAAAATTAGAAACGTCACCAATTCTAACCACAATCATTCAACAGTTTTAAAAACTAGAAAAGTCACCAATTCTAACCAGTAAATACCTAAGAGTCTTTGTTCAAATTAGATTATATATTCCCGTGATGGAATCCAAAATTTTCTTTACAATTGAATTAATCACTTGCCACTAATTCTAAAACTATCAAACAATTACAGATTTGATGTTTTAAATGACTATAGATTATCTGAAAATTAGATAGTGGCCAGTTATTTAACTGTGCAAAATAATCACACAAGAGTTAACACAATCATCTTATAATTTAAACAAAGAGTATACAAATACTCATGAATGTAGAAAATAAATAAAACTAATTAGATCTCACAGTATCGAATGAACTAGAGTTCCGATTATCTTTCAACTAAAATGAAACGTCTAGCCACGAATCATGGCTTCAAATCCCTAAAACAAATTAACAAGAATTTTTCTAAAAGAGAAAGAGAGAAAATCTAAAGCTTAAAACTAAGAGTTCAATGTTGTGTGTAGAAGAATTGCGGGCGTTTCCCTTTTGCTTCTCACGTTCCTTTTACTTCCCCATCACGGCACTTTCTCTTTGTTTCCGTTCCAAATTCAACTTCTTTCCTTTTTGCCTTCAATATCCATGGATGAAAGACTTCTTTTTCCTTCTTTAATTCTAATTTCTACCAATAGAAGATTTCTTTCCAATGAGGTACATCACAATTAGGAAAGTGAAAATCTTCTAATTGCAGTCTTCTACCAAATCACGTCTTTCAAAATTCTGCACCTCAACATAGTTAAACCATGACCACGTTCTACCATCTCAAGTCTTTTAGAATTTTGACAAGATTAGAGACTTTCTCCACACAACTTCCTACAAACAAGGTCAAATAACAAAAGTGAGAAAATCGAAAGATTAAACACCATCTTTGACCAAAATAGAGGGAA
This sequence comes from Mitragyna speciosa, assembly GCA_024721245.1. NCBI lineage: Eukaryota > Viridiplantae > Streptophyta > Magnoliopsida > Gentianales > Rubiaceae > Mitragyna > Mitragyna speciosa. Next base: position 110,785 of record JAMWEH010000169.1, read on the forward strand.
ATTAAATACAATTTATATAACATTTTAGCTCTCTAACCGCATTATTCCTGCAAAGTTTGAGTAAAAATTAAAAATGGGCTACAATTTAGTGTAAAAATCTGAATTACAAACCACTTAGTTTTGTTTGAAACTATATTTAAAAAGCTTCATTTCATATAGAGAATTCATTCTGGTGACCATTCTATCACATTGAGAAGGTCTTAAAATTACAAAAAATTCAACTCTGAAAATCTTGATATTCTAATTTTGTTGAGATCTTAGAGTGTTTCTTATCTAAATTTTAACATAGTTCGTTTGTAAGAGATGTATAGCATGTTTTAAACTGCTTTCTTGAACTTGCTTTTTGTCTTTTATTTTAAGAAATATATTTTTTGATGTTTACAACTATATTTATCCGTACTTATGAAATTATTTAAGCTAAAAATCAGAATCAATTAGAAAACCTGCTTTTAGATATTCACCTCATACTATCTAATTATCATAGTACACTGCTATGCTAAATTGTGGCAACCAACAATTAAGAAATAAGTAACTAATAATTTAATTAATTATTTCAAGCAAATAAGTAAAAGAGTTCTAATTTTACTTTCTACAGCCAAATTAGTCTAAAACTAAGGGGACACAAATATGAGGTTAGTGAATAATTAGAAGGGAGAAAAAATGTGGACATAACCATAATTAATGGCTATTAATTTCTTGTATGGAATAGAAAAAATTAATAAGTTCTTTTCCATTGGAAGAGCAAGAAATCTCTAATTTATAAAATAGTTAAAGACTACATAGTTCTTCAAATTTCAAAACTACCTTGTATGTATACGCATTAGAAAGGTAGGACACGTTTGCGACTTTTGTGATTTTTTTTCAAAACTTTGAAAAGCACGCTATGAGAATAACTAGCTCTAACCATTTTTAGTAAATTTAAGATATTAATAAATAGTAGATTTGGTACCCTATAATGGAAGTGAAAATTTTTAATTTTCTTGTTGCATAAATAATTCTTTTGGAGATGATATGAAAATATTTTGCTTTTGAATTGCTATGATTTTACGAATGCCTGTGCCACTTTTTGTTTTTTCAATATGAATTTTTTTTTCAAATGTTATATGTATGAAAATGTGCATATCTTATATTTATATAGAAGCAAATTTTTACAATTTAAATTTTTATAGTTAAGCTAGAGGGATGTCAGATCGCTTGCTGATCGTTATTTGTTTCATCCTTTGTTGACTATGTTTTTCGCACAGATCCATGAGTAAATCTATCAAAGAGACTAATGAAGAGTGATGTTGGTGAGCACAGATATAGTATGAAGTTTTGTTTCTGAATAAATTTGAGCACGTTTGGCTCTTTGGGTATGTTGAGATTTAAGGTTTTGAATTCTTTCCTCCTGCTGTCAATGTTTGATTTGGCTTATGTAGACTAATATTAAATTTGGTGCTATGAAGTTATCTTTTTTGAAGATTGGAACGCATGATATGGAGCCTTATATTAGTTGGGTTGAACGCAGTGCGGCCAATGTGGAGAGTGTTGATGCCCCTCCACTCTTTTCCCTATCAAAACTCTCAAGAATTGCCTATAGAGTAGCAGATTATACAGCAAGACGTCAAGATACCAGACAAACCAAGGCTAAAACTTCCACCAGACGCATTAATATATACTTCCCACTTCTGAAGACTGTAGAGCAATGAAGTGAACTCCTTTAGGATTGACTTGTTTCCAAGAATATTTTATAGTCTTTTGCATTGGCCTGAAATTCTAATTAACAAGTGTACAACAATTCTTCACAAATTTTCATTAATTCTAGACACTTAAGTATGACAAACATATAAATAATTTCAATTGATATTACTCATGAATCAGACTTTCGTCATGTTAAGGTACTTGGACCAAGGTCACCAATATTAATCAGCATCAAATTTTAGGCCCAAATCAATTTAACTATTTTTTTATTTTTTTTTTGCCCCAATTCAACTAGATCAATCACAGAGTTTACAACCAAATTCTAACAAGCTAAAAACATGCTGCCTAATCAACATCGGACTAGCAATGCCTTGTGTAAAAGATGAATCTTGCATATGAATTTAATTCTACAACCGCCTCTGAAGCAAAATCTCCGATTAAATTCCCAATGGTTTCCATATTGGGAATCTAAAGTGCTCTAAGATGCCAGAGCATAATGCGATAACGTACAAAAGAAAAAATGTTAATAAAATTTATGCAGAACCAAGCATCAAGAAGTTGGTGAGTAATTTTAATAAAACTCTAATCCATATATGCATTCGAAAAAAGTTGGAGAAGTACTTATCAAAGAAGAAAATGTAGGGAAAAAGAAAAAGAGCAAAGACGAAAAAAGTACCAAAGCCGGGCAAATTTTAAACTAAAGCACCCAAAAAAAAATGGAGCACAAATAATATGTATGCAAAACGTTCAAATATATTGATTTGTAAATAACAACAGCTTCTTGGTTCGTTACAATTAAGAAACCTCTTATCGAACTAATTGAATAAATTGTTTATTTTGACCCTATATTGATATAAGCTGAATTATCTCCTATATTATATATTTATAAGGAAAATTCTCAATGAGAGATGACATTTTTAGTTGAAATTAGCACATGGATAACTATTACTTTAGCATGACATAAAAAGATTGAAGAGATCAATATAACTTCAAAAATTAGAAGGGATGCCTCTATAATAATGACAACCCAGGAAAAGCTACAATTATTCCCTCCCCCAACCCCTCGCCTTCTCCTCCCGGGAAAATAAAAATTGAAGACCAGAACATAGGATTAAGCTATTAGTTGAATTATTAACTCACTATAATGCTTGACATATAATAAATAACTGAAATAGAAACTCTGAAGGAAGCAATATATAGATTAGCATTACCTTTCTTTTCCCAAGATCATCCTTATTATGAAGCATACTTTTGTTCCTTTTTGGTCTAAGACATGTCTTCTTTTCAAATAACTTCTTTAAGTTTAAATGATTATATCGTGCTAATACAGTCGAATGTTTCCTTCCTTGGGTAAGTAGTCGAATGTTCTTTTCTTATCATTTACTTCAATTTAACCCTATAATTTTTTTTCAAGGAAAACAAAAAAGAAAGATCACCACACACCCTAAATTTAACCCCACAAATCTAATACTTTATTTTTTTTCGTTTCACTTTAATTTATTTGCTCAACAACACTTGGGAAAAAAGTAATTTGTTAACAGTATGGACAACATTTGGATTGCATTTTTCTGAAGTATTATTGAAAAAATAATGGCTCTATTTGGATGCCATTTTTTGGAGATTTTTGGGAAATTTTTTTTGGAATTGTGTTTGGCATGCAAAATTTTTTGGTCGAAAAAGTACAAATTTTCCCACTAAATTTTCATTTGAAATTTTAAATAAACTTTAGAGATTTTTTTGAAATTATTCACAAAAACAAACATGTTTGTGTTCAAAATTTGTTTAGAAAAACTGAAAAAATCGCAAGTAACAAAATAAGATCCATTTTTGGTAGGTTTTGAGGTCAGACGACGTAGCGAACGACAAAGTGGACGTCCGCTTTTTTAAGCAAATGTCCGCTAAGACACAAAAATGTCTTAGCGGATGTCCGCTTTTTTAAGCGGACGACGAAGAGGACGTCTGCTTTTTTAAGTGAACGTCCGCTAAGACATAAAAATATCTTACCGGACGTCTGCTTAAAGAAGCAGACATCCGCTTCTTTAAGCAAACATATGCTAAGACACAAAAATATCTTAGCGGACGTCCGTTTCTTTAAGCAGACAACAAAGTGGACTTCCGCTTCTTTAAATCACCATTATATCACATCAAAAAAAATTTCACATTCAAACACTTTTTCACATTTTTCAAAAAGTCAACAAAAAAAATCCAAATAATTTTTTCAAATAATCTTTAAAAAATACTCCAAATAATCATATACAAACGGAGCCAATGTTGTAGTATTTTTGAAAGCGATGTATATGAGATAAAAAGCTATTTTAAAAATATAAAAAGGTTGATTAAAATATGTTATTTAAATATATTCCAAAAAAAAAATTCTAAATAATGAAATGCTCAAACAGAGCCAATCTATTAGATAGAAGATTCCAACTATTACTTTTTTATTATATAGAAAACGTACAACACTAAACACAAAGGATAAAACGTCATACAAATGTTCTTCAGCTTCGTGGATAAGATTTCATACAGCTTCGCGCGCGCACACAAACCACACTCTGTGTGTGTGTGTGAGAGAGAGAGAGAGAGTGAGAGAGAGAGAGAGAGAGAATGCAGTCAATTTGAACCTTTAATTTTTGAATTTACTTCATCTTTAACTACAAACGATATGATGCAATTGATACTGAGATGACAAAGAAAAGCAACCAACTCCGTTTGGATTAGAGAAAAGCTTTGTGAGAAATCAAACTGCAAGAAAGCGAGATAGATAACTTCCCTTTGCATGTTAAAAGTTTGAAAGAAAAAAAAAATGGTGATTGGAAGATACCGATTTTTTTTTTTTTTTTGTCTAATCATGTTTTCCTTATGAATTTTGCAGAAAATAAAATGTATGAAACTATAAGAAAGTACAAAAAATTTTAATAAATTTCTAAATTGATTTAAGTTGACTTAACTCCTGTTCACATAGCTTTTATAAGGAGATTTCTTATAAAGATTATATATATATATATATATATATATGTATGTATATGTATATGTATATATGTATTTAGAATATTAAACATAGAATTGAACTATTTATTGTATTTGTGTAACAATACAATGTTTGACATAATAAGTATCTGACATAGAAACTTTTGCATAATTAATAAACGAGCAATACTTTTTTTGTGTGTGTACATGTATATGTTGCCAAAATGTACCTGTTATTAACATTCATTTTTTCTCTTCTTCTTCTTTTGTATTTAAGACATATCTTCTTAACTTTGTTGATTCGCTTCTTTAACTTTGTATGATTATCTCAATTTGCTTCTTTAACTTTGTGACCATTACATTTTCTAACAAAGAATTTTTATTTTTAAAAAATGCCAGTTATTTCTGTGGAAGTCATGGATTGTAAAGTACCTATTTGACAACATTTTATTATGCATTGCATGATAGTGACAAATAAATGAGTATTAACTTTTTTAATCAAAGATCTAATTTAATATTCCTTTTCAAAAAGAAGAAAAAAGAACAAAGACCTATCTTAGGTTCTGTCATGTGTTCTCTTTTGAGTTTTTGTCTCTTTTCTAAGTTTGCACCTTTACTTTATGGTACCATTGTCATAGGTTCTTTTCTTATCATTTATTCTAAATTTAACCCCACGAATCTAACATTGGATTTCCTTTTCTTGTCATTTCACTTTAATTTAATAGTACAATGACACTTGGAAAAAAAAAGTGATTTGTTAACGTATCTACTACATTTGGATTGTGTTTTCTAGAAGTATTATTGAAAAAAATGTTGTATTATTTCTAAAATGTGATGTACATGAGATAAAAAGCTACTTTAAAAATACAAAGAAGTTGAATGAAAAATGTAATTTAAATGTATCCAAAAAATTTCTAAATAATGAATTGCTCAAATAGAGCCAATCTATTGGACAGAAGATTCTCAACTATTACTTTTTTATTATATAAAAAATGTAAGGGGTTCAAAATTGTAACCAAGTGTCACCCATTAGTTTTATACTCGATTCATAACTAGAAAGTTTCTTGGGTCCTTTGCTAATCGGGGCTAACTCCGGAAATTAAAAAGGCTTAAATAGAAATAAGACTTGATATTATTAGAAATGCCTAAAACTTATCATATTCGTAAAACATAAGCATAGACACACTCCCATGAACGTGGAAAATATACTGTTCGATTCGAATGTACAACACTAAACACATAGTACAAAACGTCATATAAAAGAGTTTTTAACTTTATGGATAGGATATATATATATATATATATATATATATGAGCGAGAGAGAGAACGCAGTTAATTTGAACCTTTAATTTTGAATTTACGTCATCTTTAACCATATGATGCATTTGATACTGAGATGACAAAGAAAAGCAAGGAAACTTTGTTTGGATTAGAGGAAAGCTCTGTGAGAAATCAAATTGCAAGAAAGCAAGATTAATAACTTTCTTGTGCATGTTAAAAGTTTTGAAAAGAAAAAAAAATAGTGATTGGAAGGTATGGAATTTTTTTTTTTTTTTTGGTCTAATCAATTTTTCCTTATAAATTTTGCCGAAAATACATGAAAATATAAGAAAGTACAAAAATCTAATGATTTTCTAAATTGATTTATGTTGACTTAACTACTATTTACATAGCTTTTACATGAAGATTTCTTGAAGAGATTACACACGCACACACACATACATATATACATACATACATATATACATATAAATATATATATACACATACATACATATATATATGCGCGCACACACACATACATACATACATACATACATACATACATACATATATCTATATATATAACCAACACTTGGATAAAGAATTCTTTTACAAGATACAAAAGATTAAAAACGTCACCACAAATTTTGGAACTAGAAGTGATGTCTTTATAATGAGGACAAATCCAGGAAAAGCTAAAATAATATTTACCCAAAAATGTGAATGTTAACTATTTTTAGAATATCAAATGTAGAATTGAATTGTTTATTTTATTACCGTTCCAATATTATGTTTGACACAACAAATAACTGACATAAAAACATTTGAGCAACTAACAAACGAGTAATACTTTTATGTGTGTGTACATGCATATGTTACCAATATCTACCTATTACTAACGTTACTTTTTTTTTCCCCCTTCTTATTCTTCTTTTTCATCTAAAACATATCTTCCTAACTTTGTCGATTGGCTTCTTTTACTTTATATGATTATGTCCTGCTAGTGTAGGTGAATGTTCTTTTCTTATCGTTTACTTCAATTTAATGATAACTTCTTTTGTCAAGGAAAAGAAAAGGTAGAAAAGAAACAAAAAAACGAAAAACCTACACCACAATATTCTTGTGCGTCCTTTTCTTGTAATTTAACTGTAATTTAACCGGCCACAAATTCGGGCCACAAAGTAAGTGATATACTGTAAAAAATGACAACAGAGTTTGGGTTGTGTTTTTTGCTATGGTTTCCATCGTACATATTACCAAAATGTGCCCTCCAGGGCATACACTGATCGTCGTCGAAATATATGACTCCAATTGTGATTACCGCATGATAGATGAGAGGTGTCATGCCTTGGATCCGGATGCTCGCGCGCACACACGATTCATAACAAGTTCTACTGCTCAATGTTAACTGTGTGTTTTTAGACCCCATCAAGGCCCCCATTGAAAACATGATATTTGTCATGTTTGTTATACAGAATATAAATCATTTTTACCGGTATTAACTTAACTTATTTCGGAAGAAAATGATTAAATAATGAGTATAATGTTCCTAATTGTTAGCAGATTGGGTTCTATATGTTTGACATACACTACTATTGATACTTGCCTTCTGCTTAATGTATCAATCACATAAATTATTGCGCATGTAATTTTTATCCTTTTTTTAAACATTATTTTATTTATTTATTTATTATTATTTATTTCGTGTCATTTTTGCATTTTAGAGTTGCAATGGGATTTCTTGGGCCGTCCCCAAAACACAAATTAAACTAAAGAAAAGAAAATCAAAGAAAAAGCCGAAAAAATTAAACAAAAGCCTAACAAAAACTGATACCCAGAAGGCCCAAAACAAGCGGGAAAAAAGCTAAAGAGGTTTTCTTTTTTAAAAAAAAAAAAAACCCAAGAAGAAGAAAAAGTTGACGTTGGGACCGGGAGGCGATGGACATTTGTTAAGGTCTGGATTTAAAGGAAAAGAATGGAATGAAAAGGATACTGCCTACTGGAAAGAAAGGTAAGGAAAGTAGAGGATATTGGTTTTTATCTATCTCACTATCTAGGGTTAAATATAGAAGGAAAAGAAAGGAAAAAATCGACTATGTGTTTCGAACAAAAACCAAAAAAAAAAAAAAAAAAAATTGAAAGACCAGTTGTTATGTTATATTGTACTCATAATTTGAATATAAATTTTAAGCGGTATATTTCGAAAGATTAAAGACATCACCACAAATTTCAAGACCAGAAGGGATGGCCTTATAATAATGACAAATCCAAGAAAGCTAAAATAATATTTAACAAAAAAAAATGTGAATTTTAACTATTTTTAGAATATTAAACGTAGAATTGAACTATTTATTGTATTACGGTTTCCATACAATGTCACAACAAATAACTAACATACAAACTTTTGAGCAATTAACAAACGAGCAATACTTTTATGTATCAGTGTATATATGTTGACAAAAAAAAAAAAGTGTATATATGTTACTAAGATCTACCTACTTTTAACACTTCTTTTTTCTCTTCTTCTTCTTCTTCTTGTCTAAAACAAATCTTCTTGACTTTGCCTATTCGCTTCTTTAACTTTAGATGATTATGTCATGCTAGTGTAGGTGATTGTTCTTTTCTTATCATTTACTTCAATTTAATCCGACAACTTCTTTTGTCAAGGAAAAGAAAAGGAAGAAAAGAAACCCCCACCTGGAGAGGGGGAGGGGGGGGGGACCCTGCACCACTATATTCTTGTCCGTCCGTCCTGTTCCTTGTAATTTAACTTTGAACCCCCCAAATTCATTCTACAAAGTTAGTGACATGCTATTGAAATTGACAACCGAGTTTGGGTTGTGTTTTTTCTATGGTTTTCATGGTACATACCACCCAAGCGTGTCCTCCCGGCCATAAACTGATCCTCGCCAAAATATATGACCGCGAACGTGATTATCTTATGGTACATTATAGATGCCGTTAGAGGTGCCTTGCCTGCAAGCGATCTATTACATTATAAATATATTTGCGGTAAATAAATGTAGACTCCTTTTTTTTTTTTTTTCCAATTCTGTCCACTATTAAACAGAAACAACACTTACACAAAATAACAAGAACTAATTCCTCCTCTCTTTTTTTCTCCCAATACTTTTATTTCCTATCTCAAAGATCTATCCAAACATGAATGATCTTACCCTTTCCATTTCTTTCCTTCCATTTCCCTCCTATATTCCCTCAAATCCAAACAATTTTTTGTATAAAACATGAATATTCCACATGAATTTAATTCTTCGACCGCACAGAAGCAAAAATCTTTTCTTGGTTCAATTCCCAAGAGTTTCCATATTGGAAATCTAAAATGCTTCAAGATGAGAAAAGCATAATGGAATACCAAACCAAAAGAAAAGTTTTGACAATATTCACACTAATTTCTGTATCAAAAGATATATTTTTTTTTTTGGAGAAAATCTGCATGAAAAGCTTGATGAGTAATTTAGTAAAGCTCTAATCCCTATATGCGTTCAGAAAAAGATGGAAAAATACTTATCAAAGAATAAAGGTGGGAAAAAAAAAAGAAAAACAGCATAGATGGAAAAAGTATCAAATCTGGACAGATTCTAAACTAAAGCAACACGTTTTTGGATGCACCACCCAAAAAAAAGAAAAGGCACAGAAACAATATGCATGCAAAACGTTCATATTTACTCGGCATGAGTTAAAATTAAAAAAAAAAAAGGGAAGAAAAGGAAAGTGGGGTAAATAACAGTAGCTTCTTGATTTGTTACAATTATGAAACCTCTGGTCTAACTATTTGAATATATTGTCTATTATTAACCCTATATTGATCTAAGCTAAGTATTTCATACATAGTAAAATATTTATAAGGAAAATTCTTAATGATATGATATTTTTTTGTTGAAACTAGCACATGGATACATATTTCTTTAACATGACATAAAAGATTAAAGCAATATAACTTTAAAAACTAGAAGGGATGCAACTATAATAATGACAATCCCTGAAAAAGCTATAATCATATTTGTTCCAAAAAAAAAAAATGAATACTAGACGTCGAATTAAGTTATTAATTGAAATACTATCCCATTATAATGCTTGACACAATAAATAATTGAAATAGAAACTCTAGAGCAACTAATAGACGAGCATTACTTTTTTACCTTTCATTGAAGTTGCTAGGCACAAAAGACTAGGTTCCCAATCGGACTCGGACCCGTTTGGGTGTTATTGTTCCAGACCCGGACCCGGGACTGGACGGCTATTACATTTAGTTTTCTAAATCCGGGTCTGTTCGGGTCTGAGTCTGGTTTGGATCAGGTTCGAATCTTGAAAATATAAAATATTTTTATGTATTTTATAATTATTATTTATTAAGTATTGAGTATTAGAAGTGTAAAATATTTGTGTATATATATTATGATTGTTATTTATTGGTATCAGGTATTAAAAGTATAAAATACGTATATATAATTTATAATTAGGGATAATTTCACATACCTCCCCTGAGGTTTGTCATAATTACACTCACCTCCCTTCAGGTTTTGAAAATTACACTTATACCCCTTGTATTTATATTTTTCATTACAAAACAATTATAATATATATACACAAATATAAACATAGGGGGTGTAAGTGTAATTTCAAAACCTGAGGGGAGGTAAGTGTAATTATGGCAAACCTCAGGGGAGGTATGTGAAATTATCCCTTATAATTATTATGTATATAAATGGGTTCGAGTCTAGTCCTAGTTTGGGTCCAGGTAAATGAAATTTTATCCCTACCTGAACCCGGAAAAAAATCAAAGGGTCCAGCTTGAGTCAGAGTGTAGACTCGGACCGTTAATAGCCCTATCTGTCGAGGGGATTTGGGGTCTCACAATTTCCATTTGCCACAATATGATGGCCATAATTTCTTGTAGTAAAATGGATGGTTGAAATGTTGCCATATGAACAAATTTTGAAGTGAAAAATGCCAAAAAAGATGTGGTTTTGGAGGAAAAATTGTTTACATCAAAATGCTGAAGAATTACATCAAAATACTAAGGAGTTACATCGCTCCCAAATTGGAAAATACTTAGGTGGACCCAAAAGTCCGTATACTCGTGGACCTAACAGTGGAGATTAAGTCACCGGGGTTCAGACTCGTGGACCCAACGGTGGAGATTCAGTCACCGGGGTTCAGGGGCCCTGAACCCTGTGGCTCAATCTCCACCGTTGGGTCCACGAGTGAGGCCAGTGGACTCAGTTCACTTAAGTATTTTTTGAATGAGAAATTGGTAAAGGCCAAATTGTGAGGCTCCATACCCTGTCAAGGAGGCCAGAATCCGTAGTGTACACATCAAGCCTCAATAAATAGGACAAGACAAGAGGATCTCATATTCCTTTGTAGTTTACTTTCTTATTCATGTACATCATGAGGAATCTATTATTCCAATAATGTGCAGTTTTGTGCTAAAAAATATGGAGTATAATTTTTTTCTTGAAATGATAAACTATCAACCAATTGCATCAATTTTCTAAAAAAAAAATGAAGTTTAATAAGTAGTTCTATATGACCATTACGTGTTCTGACAAAGAATTTTTAGGTTTGAAAAATGCCAGTTATTTATGTAGATGTCACAGATTGTAACTTACCTATTTTACAACATGTTATTATGCATTGTGTGATGGTGATAAATAAATGAGTATTAATTTTTTTAATCAAAGATTTAACTTAATATTCCTTTCAAAAAGAAGAAAAAGGAACAAAGACCTATATTAGTTTTTGTCATGTGTTCTCCTTGAGGTTTGTCACTTCTCTAAGTTTGCTTTTATAGTTCATGCTAGCATTGTCATTAGAGCTTTTAATGAACCGAACTATTCGCGAACACAAGTTGATTCGGCTCGTGAAAGCTCGAATTTGGCTCGTTCAAATAGTTAAACGAGCCGAACTCAAATAAGAATTTGAGCTCGTTTATTAAACGAATGAACTCGAATACTATTTGCGAATGTTCGTTTGCGTTCGTGAACATAGGTAATAGTGTCTTTTCACATTATTTTCAAAATAAAAACGTTCGAGCTCAATCGAATTTTGTTTGATTGTGTAAAAATCAAGTTCGATTGAGCTCGGTTTGGTTGTGTTAAACGAGTCGAACTCGTTCGAGCCTATTCAAGCTCGATTCATTTATGTTAAATGAGCCGAATCGAATTCGATCTCGAGCATATTGTTTTATTTGATGAGCCGAACTCGAACACAAATATTAACTCGTTTGATAATCGAGCCGAGCAGAACCAGTTCGTTTATTAAATGAACAAAATCTGAACAATAAGTATTCAACTCGATTCGGCTCGTTAAAAACTCTAATTGTCATGAGTTATTTTCTTATCATTTATTCTAAATTTAGCCCCACAAATCTAATACTAGATTTCCTTTTCTTGTCATTTCACTTTGATTTAACCACACAACAACACTTTGACAAAAAAGTAATTCGTTAACAGTATCTACTGCATTTGGATTGCTTTTTCTTGAAGTATTATTGAAAAAATAATGTTGTAGCATTTCTGAAATGTGATATATATGAGATAAAAAAAGCTAATTTAAAATTATAAAAAAGTTGATTGAAAAATATAATTTTCAAAAAAAATTTCTAAATAATGAATTTCTCGAAAGAGCCAATGTACTGGACAGATTTTCTAAATTGATTTAAGTTGACTTAACTCCTATTTACATAGCTTTTATAAGGAGATTTCTTAAAGAGAAACAACACTTGGAGAAAGAATTCTATGTCAAAATACAAAAGATAAAATACGTCACCACAAATTTCAAAACTGGAAGGGACAGCTTTATATAATAATGACAAATCCAGTAAAAGCTAACATCATATGTACCAAAAAATGTGAATTTTAACTATTTTCAAAATATTAGACGTAGAATTGAACTGTTTATTTTATTACCGTTCCAATACTATATTTGACACAACAAATAACTAAAATAGAAACTTTTGAGTAACAAACAAACGAGCAATACTTTTATGTGTGTACATGTATATATTACCAAGATCTACCTACTTTTTTTTCCTCTCTCCTTATTTTTCATCTATGACGTATCTTCTTAACTTTGTCAATTCGCTTCTTTAACTTTATATGATTATACCATGCTAGTATAGATGAATGTTCTTTTCTTATCATTTACTTCAATTTAAACCGACAACTCCTTTGGTTAAGGAAAACATAAGGAAGAAAAGACCAAAAAAAAAAAAAAAAAAAAGAAGCCCAACAACACTATATGTTGTGCGTCCTTTTCCTTGTAGTTTAACTTTAATTTAAACCCCGCACAGTCGGTCCACAAGGTTAGTGACATACCGTAAAACTTGACTGGTGAGTTTGGGTTGTGTTTTTTTGATGCGGATTCCATGGTACATACTACCCAAACGTGTCCTCCCGGGCATAAACTGATCCTCGTCGAAATACGCTGCCCCTGTCATAGATTACCACTCATAATTAAGGAATTGTGCCATGCCTGCTAGTCTACCGGTGGACTTGGATCGTCCTCCCTATTACGAATGCGAAACTGTGTGATTCTTATTATCTTCACAAATTTTGTGCAGAAATACCCCTGGAAATCAAGCACCCTTTGCACCCTCAGCACCTCCTAAGTCTCCATGACGTCCCCCTCAAAAGAAGATGTGATCACTGCAAACAAGAGACCGCGAATCCCGCCTATTTCTACTGTTGCAAAGACAAATGTAACTTTTACATCGACATAATTTGTGCATCTCCGGAGGGGTTCAGGTTCGTACACAGAAACCATAAGGAACATCCGTTGATTCCCATTCGTGAAGAGTCCTTATTCTTTTGTGGAGTCTGTGGAACTAAGCATGAGGACCGTTCTTTTCTGTGTACTTGTGCTGTTTTTGGATCGCTAGAGAATGTGCTTCCTTTCCATATAGACTCTCTCGATGCTATGGTTTCGTCGAAGCAACCCATCGCCATGGTACTCACTATCTTTACCTCCACCATTCTGATGATACAGAATTTCGCAACCGGCAGAAATGTGACGTATGTGCAGAACAATTGGACTCTAGATTTGGCTTCTATCAATGCGAGAAATGTGAATATTCTGCACATTTAAGATGTGAAACAATGAAGACAGAGCCATTCATGTCCGTTCTTAATCATGGTGAGAAATTCCCTCTCATTTCAACAATTAATAGTTAGTTTTTGTCCATTGCCACAAGTTAATATCATTCTCATGACAAAATTTACTGCTTACCACTCAATTCTAAAAACTACCGTTACCACACCATTTTTCACTAAATTAACATATATGAAATGTTTTTACGTAATAAAAATTTAAGAAGAAAAGTGAGCGTAGCACTGAAGTAATCAGAAATGAATCTTAGGGGCAGACAACTACAGAACAAAGCTAACAGTTAGTTTGTAAATTTTTTTATAGGGTTAATGTAAAAGCTCGTTAATTTGCTTAAGAACAAGAATCTCACGGCTACTTAAAAAAAATGCAAATTTAGTCGTCAAAGTTTGGGATGTGGATTTAATTAGTCCGCAACATTTTGACAAATACAAATATAATGTTGCATAAAAGGAATAAAACAAATAAAAAAAGTATAAAAAAATGCAAAAATTCATAAAAACCATAAAACTAAAATTGTTACAAAAATTATAAAAAGTCATAATATCATAAATTATACATCCTATTTGTGTGTTCTGCCTAGTTTTTCATGTATAGAATTTTAGAATATTTTGTAATAAATTTTAAATCATACAAATAAAGCAGATGAACTTTAATACTTGTAAATGACTCAATAAGTTTCCAATTACTAGATTTTTGCAACTTAAAAATAGAACAAAATAAATTTTACAACTAATATATAAAAATTATGTACAAAATAAACAGAGCACATGCATATGACATGATTTATTCCGTTTACTAAATTAAAAAAATCTATATACGTTCCTGATTTGGTCAAAATTGAAATCTTTCAGTACACATTTGCATTTTAAAGACTTTTACAATTTTTTATTATATATATATATTTGCAATTTTTATGAATTATCTTAAATTTCCATGTAACATTAAGACCGATTTAAACAAAAACTTTTTGAACTGCATTCGTGTAGCTGAAAACTAAGGATCAATTTGATTAAACTGAATACGACATGTAGAAGATCTACATCTGTTTCAGCTAAAAATGGGGACAAATTTTATTAATACCCCAAATATTGAGGAGTAAAATTGGAGTTTCCAACTTTTTGTTTGATGATAAATAGTTTATATCGTCTATTCTGTACTATCTTCACAGCAACAAGTAAATTCGATGATGAGGATTACACGAGGTCCACTGGGCTTCCACCGGAAGGCGAACTTACACACGTACTAAGCCTTTACATGCGACATATGCCCAAAGGAGTATGGAAATACACAAAAATCGAGCATGAGCATGAGATGACGAGGGATGATGCGCCAAGCATCAATGACGAATTGTTATCTGTGTGCAATGCATGCGTTCAACCCATTTCGTTACCACACTCATTGGATGGTGGTATTTACCATTGCACAAATAAAGAATGCAATTGGGTCCTACACCAAATGTGCAACGACAAGTTGCCCTTTCCGATTGCCATTGATACCGCCCTTATGGGGCATCTTCTTATCGGCAAGTAGATTCAGACTGGGCTTGTCCGTTTTCTTTGATGGTCCAAAATCGAGTGAAAGGGAAATATTCAGTTTGTTCAAGTGTCATGTTTGCCATCGGCCATGCAATGGCTATCGCTATATATGGTACTCAGAGGAAACGGAAATTCCACAGTACAGTCCATCTAGCCCTTCCCCTCACTTCGGCCCCTTTGGCCCCTTTACCACGTCAAGTAACTACAAGTTCTTTGATGCGAAATGTGCTTTGCTACCCGTTCGTGTGACACATAGAGCCCACAATCCCAATCACTTTCTTATATTGAACCATAAGAAATATGGTCCATGCCCTTGTTGTCTAAGTGTTGATGATCCTTGTGAATTCATATATAGATGCACTAAGTGTAGCTACAATTTGCATCCAAAATGTGCACTCTATCCAAGCACCGTTCGCCATAGGTATGACAGGCACCCCCTTAAGCTTACTTTTAAACCCGTCAACAATCGCCCTCCTGATGACTGCTTTTGTGAAATCTGTGAGTTGGAATTGAATCAACGTGGATGGTTCTATCATTGTTTGGAGTGCGACCAGTTTTTCCACACCACATGCATTCCTTCCAATGATCAATTCTCAAATATCAAGTTCGGGGAAACGCTTAAATTAGACTGCCATGCCCACCCTTTGACTTTTCATCGACTCCTTTTGGAGCGTCCTTGTGCCCACTGCAACAAAATCATTGAGTACAAGGAGGATGGCATTGCTTTTCAATGCATGGTCAAGGATTGCAAAAGATGCCAAATTCATTGGGAATGCGCCAGATTGTTGTGTATTAATCAGCATCACAGTGGATCAGGTAAATGAATTTTTATGTCAGTTGTTAATTAAGTTAGTTTTTTTTTGGAATAATTACACATACCTCCCCTAAGGTTTATCGTAATTACACCTGGCTCCCCTCAGGTTTCAAAAATTACACTCACCTCCCTTATTTCAATAGTTTTGGTAACAAAAAAAAACCCATTTTGCTAATGTTAGTACAAAAGACTAATTGAATATCCTAAAATGCCCCCTACAATTTTTTTAACTAAAATAAGAAAATCGATTCTTGAAAAATAACAAACTAACTAATTTAACATAAAGCAAAAAATAGCCATAATATTGTCCAATATTACCACTAATGCTCAATAACTATGTAGTCCAATATACCTCTCTCACTTAGTGCTCTCATCTTTTCTATTATCCAAAATATGTCATAAATAAACAAGATAACTATTTAAAAAAATGAGATGATCATAACAATTTAAAAAATTTTGTGCTATGTGAACCTACAATCTCACGAGTAAATTAAAGTAAATGTTAGGCTATTTTTTTTTCCTTTTTTCCCGTCTTTTTGCCCTTTTTATTTTCCTATAATTTTTCCTGAGGTAATTATAGTGACATGCAAGGGTATTTTAGTAATCCCAAGTGCCCAAGGGAGGTGAAGTGTAATTTTTGAAACCTAAGGGGAGCTAGGTGTAATTATGATAAACCTCAGGGGAGGAATGTGTAATTATCACCTTTTTTTTTTTTTTTTTTGGCAATAAGTTACATAAAATATGCAAAAATTTTCTAAACTTTTGAGAGCCTGCTTTATATGCGAAATGATGTCATTTGGTGAAGATCATTGTTTTCCTCTTACTGCAAGTATGTGTCTCGAAATTAACAATTCAACCGATTAAGTTAAGAGAGTGAAATTTCATCTCCAGTTTTAATGAGGGATAATGCTATGGTAACGAAGAATAATATACTCATAGCACTAATATTAGAAGTGTCTGTAACTTTTGATGTCATGGTGTCTGTAACAAAATTATTTTCCTTTTCAGTGCTAGACAATCTAACAAACAAAAAATATTTTCATCAGAAAGAGAGAGTATGGTTAAAGCGTACACTGGATATGAGGAAAGGGGAAAAGCACGCATCGAAGAAGTAGTAGAAGGGAAGGACGAGGAAGAGAAAAATAGTGCTTCAACATCATCATCAACACACATATAAAGTAAGTCCTCTTATCATATAGCCTAAGTTTCTCAATGAATCTTTATGTGCTGTGCTCCAAGCTTACGAACTTCCATTAATCTCCCAGTTGAATAATGGATGTAAGCAGTCTGTAGTCTGCTTTCTAAATTTTATTTTGAATATTTGTTGTATAAATTTCATAAATTGTTTTGAAAATCAAGAATTTTATGTGACACTTGAAGTATATGATATGAACAATGTTTACAAATTTGGGAAATTCTAAAACTCTTGAGCCACATGTGTTAGTTGTTTTAAAGCCCATAAGCATTATTCCTGCAAACTGTTTACGTAATTATGAAATTGGCTACAATTTAGCGTGAAAATCTGAATTACAAACCATTTAGAGCCGATTCTCAATAACTTTTTTCTACCTGATTTTAGCTTTTGATTTTTGAAAAATTTATTTTGTGATTTTCTCAACTGCTTTTTTTATAATGTTTTTGGATTTTTTAAGCTAAAATCGGAAGCAACTAATTTTTAGTTTTTTTAAAATTAATTTTTATAAAAATCAGAAATTATTAAGAACAAGCCCGTAGTTTTGTTTGAAACTACATTCAAAAGCTTCATTTTCATTTCATATAGAGAACTCATTCTAGTGACCATTCTATCACATTGGGAAGATATTAAAATTACCAAAAATTCAAATTTGAAAATCTATATATTCTCACTTTGTTGAAATTTTAGAGTGCTTCTTATCTAAATTTTAACATAGTTTGTTTGTAAGAGATGTATAGCCTGTTCTAAACTACTTTTTTGAACTTGCATTAATTTTAAAAAATATGTTTTATGATGTTCACAAATAATTTATCCCTACTTCTGGAATTGTTTAAGATAAAGCCAGAATCAATTAGAAATGTGCTTTTACACATTCACTTCATACTATCTAATTATCACATTCTATTGCTATGCTAAATTGTGGGAACCAGCAATCTAAGAAATAACTAACTAATTATTTTATTAATGATTTCAAGCAAATAAGTAAAAGAGTTTTAATTTTAGTTTCTACAGCCAAATTAATATAAAACTAAGGGGACGCAAATATAAGGTTAGTGAATAATTTGAAGGAAAAAAAATGAGGACATAACTATAATTAATGGCTATTAATTTCCTATCTGGGATGGGAAATAATTAACAAGTTCTTTTTCATTAGAAGAATAAGAAATCCGTAATTTACAAAAGAGTTAAAAACTAAATAAAACTTCAAATTTCAAAACTACATTGTGTGGATACGCATTAGAGGCAGGACATGTTTGCAACTTTTGTGATTTTGAAATTTTCGAAAAGCACACTACAACGGTAACTATGTTCTAACCATTTTTAAGTAAATTTAGAATACAAATATACAGTATTTGGTCCCCTATAATGGAAGTGATAATTTTAAATTTTCTTGTTGCATGAATAATTCTACTGGAGATGACATAAAAGATTTTGCTTTTGATTGCTACGGTTTTATGAAAGACATTTGTGTATTTAACATGAATTTTTTTTCAAATGTAATGTTTATGAAAATGTGCATATCATATGTTTATATAGAAGTAATTTTGGATGGTTAAACTCGAGCAAAGTCAGATTGCTTGCTGATCGTTATTTGTTTCATCCTTCGTTGACTATATTATTTTTGCACAGATCCATGAGTACATCCATCAAAGAGACTAATGAAGATTGATGTTGGCTTCGGCTGGTTATGGAATTAAGCACTGTTTATGAATAAATTTAAGCATATGTGGCTCTTTGGGCCTTTTTTTTTTTTTTTTTCCCAGTATTGTTTCTGAATAAACATAAGCATGTGTGGCTCTTTGGGCTTGTCGAAATATAAGGTTTTGAATTCTTTCCGCCACTATGAATGTTTGATTCGGCTTATGTTAGACTACTACTATATTTGGTGCTATGAAGTATCTTTTTTGAAGATTGGAACGTGTGATATGCAGCCTTATATTCCTTGGGTTGAATGCATGTACGGCTATTGTTGAAGGTTTGTGCCCCGCCACTTCTTTCAAAAATACCTATAGAGCAGCAGATATACGGCTCGACATCAAGATACCACACAAAGGATAAAATTTCCACCATGTGCATTAGACGTTGTAGGAACTCATACGACTAGCATAATTAACTCACTTTCCACTTCTGAAGACTGTAGAACAATGAAGTGAAGTCCTTTAGGATTGACCTGTTTCCAAGAATCAAGCACCAAAAGATCCAGTTTAAATTTGGTAAAGCTTGGCCGTCCTAGGCTCATGAATTTATTTGAGTTTCGGAAGAATTAAGGCTAGCCCAAACTTTAACAACTTATTCATGTATCTGTTGAAGTGTTTTAATAATTATGCAATTAAAATAATATGAAGATAAATCTACATTACTACAATATTTTATAGTGTTCTGCATTGGCGCGAACTTCTAATGATCAATCGTACAACATTTCTTCATACCATTTCGTCAATTTTAGACACTTGAGTATGACGAATATGTAAATAATTTCAATTGATACTACTCATGAATCAGACTTTTGTCATGCGAACGTACTTGGTCAATCACGGAGTTTACAACCAAACTCTAACAAGCAAAACACATGCTGCCGAATCAACATTAGACTAGCAATGGCTTGTGTAAAAGATGAATCTTGCATATGAATTTAATTCTATAACGCACTGAAGCAAAATTCTCCCTTGATTCAATTCCCAGCGGTTTCCATATTGGAAATCTAAAGTGTTCTAAGATGCAAGAGCATAACAGAATAACATATCAAAGGAAAAAATGTTGATAAACTTCATGCAGAAACTAGCATCAAAAGCTTGGTGAGTAATTTTAGTAAAGCTCTAATCCATATATGAATTCAGAAAAAGATGGAAAAGTACTTATCAAAGAAGAAAATGTAGGAGGAAAAAAAAAAAGCAAAGATGGAAAAAGTTCCAAAGCCAGACAGATTCTGAACTACAGCGACGCGTTGTTGCATGCACCCCCCCCCCCCCCCCCCGGGTATTATAGGGTATTATTTTTTTAAACAATTTAAACAAAAATAGGGTATTATTTTTTTTCTTGAAATGGTAAACTATCAACCAATTGCATTAGTTTTCGAAAAAAAACTTAAGTCTAGTTACCAGTTTTGTGTGACCATTACGTTTTCTGACAAAGAATTTCTATATTTGCAAAATGCCAGTTATTTTTGTGGATGTGATATATTGTAACTTACCTATTTTACAACATATTAGTATGCATTAAGTGATAGTGACAAAATGAGTATTAATTTTTTTTTTTTTTTTGTAATCAAATGTCGAACATAATATTCCTTTCAGAAAGAAGAAAAAAGAACAAAGACCTATCTTAGTTTTGTCTGTGTTCTGTTTTAAGTTCTTGTAACTTTTCTAAATTTGCATCTACACTTCACACTACCACTGTGGAAAAGATTGACATTAAAGTTACAGTCTATTTGGTGAATTAATTTGTTGGACATACATGACTAGCATCTCCAGTTGTATGTTAACCATGTAGTACACCTTTTATTTTGTGTCTGTGTTTTCATAATAGACTTAATGTTCAACTTTTTGGCAGGTATGATTTGGAGTTCCAGATTGCTCGTGAACAAAGTGGAGGCAACGCAGTAGTTGGATTACTATATGATCTTGGACAGCCAGATCCTTTTTTTGCAAAGGTCATTTCATGGTTCTACTGCATCATTCCCTTTTCTTTTTCATCTTATCACTGGAATGAGTTTTTAACACAAAGACAAATAACAGGAAGATGTTGTGATAACGAAAAGTTCAAAAAAAAAAAAAAAAATTTCGTTGTTAAGAGTCGCCACAGTATTATGAAATGGTTTGAACTAGTATTATTTCTAGTGTACTACTATTCCCATTCATCTTTAATATGCATATTCAAATTGCATTTTAACAGTACCCGATTTTCTTTTTCTACCAATTTTACAGCAAATCAGAAGGACAAAACCAGGAGGAGTTGTTGATTTGGGGATTGTTAGCCCTGATGACATCTCGTTTGAAACTACAAACCACCACAGATACATCGGTTCCCTCACAACTCCTCCATGTACAGAGGGTGTTGTCTGGACAATACTGGGAAATGTTGGAAAAGCTTGACAATATTATCACCAACAAAACCAAACACCCCCACACACGCCCCCTCCCCCCCCCCCCCCCCCCCATCCCCCAAAAAAAAAAACCAAAAAAGAAAAAAACTGGCCACAAAAACCATCAATGTATCTATTTTTGCAATTCTTTTGTACCAACTGATGCAAATATTGGATTGGTAGGTGGGGACGGCCTCCAGTGATCAAATGAGTGCGCCATAAAAGATGCTGTGCATGATGTAAGAGCTTTTCAATTTCATTTATCAGTTTCAGTGTCCATTTCACGCATCTAGCTGAATAATATTGGCAATATGAAGGACATAATACTTGTCATAGTTATCGGTTCGAAGCAAATGCAAGGCCTACTCAACAACAAAATGGAAGACCATTGTACTTCTATACACCCAGAGCTTGGTACAGAATTGGCACACTCAAATGTTTATGCTGTTTATCAAAATAAAAAATTGCACTACTTTAAGTAGGGACATTTAATATTTTCGCGAACAATGCGCAATTTTTGAAATTATATTGTGGAATGTTGTTGGCTCTTTACAAAGGTAAATATAACAAGTCCTCATATTGCCAATTGTAATTGGTCAAAATGTCACCTCTATTTCATTGAATTCTTTCTTTTTGTAGCACCTGTTAAAATTGAGGGAAGCAACTAATGTGTTATAATTTATTACATATTAGACAATGATTGAGCCAAATCTGTAGATCTATTTGATGCTCACAAATTTTGAAGTAAAATTTCTGAGGTGGAGTGGCTGAATCTCACGGTTCTTAAATATGGAGGAAGAGTGTTCTGAAATTTCGTTGCCATCTGTGTCATTCGCACCTTTTTAATTTTGAGATATTCTTTCCTTTAAGAATTTTTTAGGAGCCCAACAACTTACCTTATACCGTATGAAATATTTGAATATCGAAAATAAAAAACCATTTCGGTAATATTTTTAAAGGAGTTGAAAATGGATGTGCCGGTTCACCAATTATTGATGTTTCTAGAACCGTTATAGGCCATGTGTGGCAGTAGCAACAATAACAAATTTGATTGTGAGGTCCAATGCCAGCGTTACTAATTCAGAAAAGTTGAATCTGTTTTATCTTTTCCCTTTCTTGTGCTAAATCAAGTTTCATGAGATTATCCAAATGGTTGGGGAATTGCAGTCTTCCTAATCTGAGGAAATGAAGCAAGGTTATAAACCAGCTTCTGCTGTATTAAAGAACAGAGGACATTATATTTCAATATCCCATTAATATAATTCACTCTATTTTCCTTTTTTTTTTTTTTAAAGTGTTTCACTCCAGCTAACAATCTTATTCTTCCTTCTGGCTGGAATTTATTTGACGATGCTACCATTCTTTATGTTTTTACTTTTTAGAATGGAAAGGAGATTCAGGAAATATAGTCATTAAAAAAGGTACATAACAGGCTGCAAATTTATTGCAATGTCAATTCCTACACCTTGTAAACACTGCTTAATCTGTTACAAACAGGTCTAACTTCTCCAGGATTTTTATTTTTTTTTATTTTTTGGAAGTAAACTTAAAATTTTATTGATGATAAACTTTACAGCATTTGTAGTAGCGTTGAAAGTAACAGCTAGCTGTACCTCAGCATTAAAAGCTTTTGCTACAATACAACTGTAATACCCAAGACCTTGGAGGGTCCTTTTAGTCATTGTCTTTGGGTGGAAAATGACAAAACCTTCTTTCCCTCATTTCATCTCAATTTTCTCTTCTTTCTTTTTCTTTTCTCCCTCACGGTTTTCTCTCTTCTTCCATCTTCTCTTCTCTTCTCTCTCTCTCTCTCTCTCTCTCTCTCTCCTAGAAGAAAGAGGAAACTTGAAGCTCAACCCAACTTCCTACTCAATTAAGGTAACTTCTTGGAAATTCCCATTCTAATCTTTAAGGGTTTTTGCCTAATGATTGTATTATGAGTTGTTAGTGTGTGTGATTTGTAATAGAATAAGATGGGTTAAGCTTTGATGGGTTCATTTTGTATTATTAATGGTGGTTATGCTTCAAGATTGGTTGTGGGTTTCCTATTTGGTATGTGTAAGCATGGGTAGTTGAAGCTTTGGGTAGTGGATTGTGATTATTGGAGGGTATGATTCTTGGGAGAGACTCATGATATATGTTATAGATTGAGCAATGTAGTGTTACTTTGACATATTATGCTATTTTGGAGTTGTTTTGTTGATTGGTTTGAGCTAGAAGGAGATAAATAGTGTTGGGTGTGAGTGTGGGTTATTGCAAGTCGTTTCTGGGCGTTTCTGTTGCCATCCGCGGCTCCATCCGCGCCGCGAATGGAACCGCAGATGTTGAGGTTTAGTCTCTGCCTTGATCCGCGGCGTGGTCCGCGCCGCGGATCAGGCCGCGGGTGCGAGCCGCGAGGTGAGCCGCAGCCGCGGCTCGTCGCTGTTCACCCGCGGCTCGACCCGCTGTGGGGAGCCGCAGGTGATCCTTGTGATCCACGGGCGCGGATCACTCTGGTCCGCCCGCGGATCACACTTCTTGGGTTGGGTTTTGCTTTGTTTTGTGTGTATAAGTTTAGGATTTGGTTTTATACAAGATATGTGGATAGATTAGAGTATGATTAAGTGTTTAATTATGTGTTTTAGGTGAAGACGGTGATAGTATCTCGGACTGATTGATTAGCTTGGACCGAGGTAAGTAGTACTTGTATCCTTTATTACTTTTGAAAATGTATTTGTACAATGATGTTTTCTAACTTATTTTGCATATGTTAAAGTGGCATGAGTATGTATATGTTGATGATTTCCATGGATATGTAAATGTGGTCAAATATGAATGAATGAATGTTTTGTGATCGAGCTCTAGTGTAGAGTAATTATTGACGGGACTAGTTCCTTAAATTGATGTTTGATGTTGATTAATCTTTGACCGCGCTAACCGGGGAGTGTTAGCTTATTGTTATCGAACCGTGTTAACTGGGTTGTAGTTAACAACTGGATATCCAGGGTCAATGTGCTTTATTACTTGAGCTCCTTCTTTAGTATCTATATGAAATGTTATGTGGATCCACATTTATTTGAACGAATTATGATTAAAATGATGATTATTTGAATGATAGCATGTATATGTAAATGTAACATACTCAGGCCAATAAAGTGATACCTGTGCTACTTACTGGGTGAGTTTTCACTCACCCCTTTGTTTTTATACGCAGAGAAGGATGATTTTGGATTAGCTATTGGAGCTTTTGCCTTAGAAGATGTGGAGTAAAGCTAGTAGTAGTAGTATAGTTTAATTTGTTAGTTTTTGGCATGTTAAATTAAGATATGTTCTTGGAATTCTAGAATGTTAGAATCTTGGCCGTGTATTAAAAAGTTGGAGGTTATTATTTTGAGAATTTTAATATTTGGGATTAATGTATTCTTTAATTTGGATATTTGGGATCGATATTTATCTTTATATGTTATTTGAGATATTTGTTTAGATGTTTAGATCTTTTGAGTCTTGTACCTTAGCGTAGTCTAGGCACGGCAGTGCCACGTCTCGGGCACGAGGCGTGACAACAACTATTAAAAAGGTTTGCCACATAACAAATATCATTAAACGTCGATTTCAAAAAACAAGGAATATGATCCTTATTCGTTAAGCCATTCGTTTCCTTAAACAATCCGTCTTGATGGATATGCTTTCAAACGCCAATCAAGTTGTCTCAAGACAAGCAAAGTGGATCAGAAAATTGCACTCGGAGCATTTAAAAGCTGCTCCTGTTCTGGCATTAATAGTCAGCTGACAGACATTACACAAGGAATGTTCAACGTGGTAAACAAAAGTCAGACTGTGAGGATGGCATTCAACGCTATGAGTGGCCCCAAACTTCACATTTGAGAAATAATGAAGCGAGGGGAAGCCTGTAATGCAAAATGATGTATGATCTTCAGGAGGGAAGCAAAAAAT